>JABMCL010000059.1:1082500-1110000 GCA_018857735.1 Alviniconcha marisindica
GTCCCGTAAAACCGGGGCGACACCCCGTCCGGCAGTGCCCCGTCAGCGGGTGGCACATCTCGCTGGCGTCTGCGCACTGGCATGTCATCTCGCACTGCCTTCCGAACGTGTAGTCCGCACACACTGTAACCCCGGTACGACAGGTATGGTTCAGTCACACTGCTGCCCCATTATGACAGGTATGGTTCAGTCACACTGCTGCCCCATTATGACAAGTATGGTTCAGTCACACTGCTGCCCCATTATGACAAGTATGGTTCAGTCACACTGCTGCCCCATTATGACAGGTATGGTTCAGTCACACTGCTGCCCCATTATGACAAGCATGGTTCAGTCACACTGCTGTCCCATTATGACAAGCGTGGTTCAGTCACACTGCTGCCCCATTATGACAAGTATGGTTCAGTCAAACTGCCTCTCTATTATGACAAGTAGCCTCCAAGTATGGTTCAAACAGCTACCCGATTACGACAAGTATGGCTCAGTCAAACTGCCGCCCCAGTATGACAAGTATGGTTCAGTCAGCCTGCCGCCCCATTATAAGTATGGTTCAAACTGACTCCCCATTACGTCAAGTATGGTTCAGTCACACTGCTGCCCCATTATGACAAGTATGGTTCAGTCAGCCTGCCGCCCCATTATAAGTATGGTTCAAACTGACTCCCCATTACGTCAAGTATGGTTCAGTCACACTGCTGCCCCATTATGACAAGTATGGTTCAGTCAGCCTGCCGCCCCATTATAAGTATGGTTCAAACTGCCTCCCCATTACGACATGTATGGTTCAGTCAACCTGCCGCCCCATTAGAGGAAGGCTGCACTAATATTTCAGTTACATAGACAAGACTTCTATTTCTTCAGCGTTCCAGGATTTTGCTCAGACAGTCAGTCTGATCGTATCGATATGCACCCATAAGTGTGAGACATGACAAATACAGCCTAATCTTTTACTACAGTAATAGTAATAATGATAAAAATACTACTAATAATAATGTATTGTTATCTATGCTGTTTCTCTTGAAGCACGTAGCCCATTACTTGAAAGCAAAGAACAAGGAATCAAACGGACTCGAAACAAATTTAGTAACTCTCTCCTCGAGAAACAAGCCAACAACAAAACCGACGCTGAACTCTCACACCAAAAGAACAGCATTTGGTCCACAGCGGTAACACCGAACACACACACACACACACACACACAAACACAAAAAAGAAGAGAGAGAGAGAGAGAGAGAGAGAGAGAGAGAGAGAGAGAGAGAGAGAGAGAGAGAGAGGATATATACATATGCATTTCTCTATTTCTAGACATATATAGGCTATGCATAAGTTAACAGACACTGATGTACAACAGTTGACCAACTGGCAACTTAACACGTGTACACTGACCATGAGTCTGAATCTCGCACACCGTCAGCGGGCCCTGTGTGTTGAGGACGGTGACGTATCTGCCCGCGCTGGGAGAGTCACATGACATCTGCACGTGCGACATGTCGGAGCGCACGGTGGCGCAAGGGGTGGCCCAGTAGAAATCGCTGTATTCGGTGACGAACAGCTGCCAGTCTCGTGGTGATGTGCCGTCTGCAAAACACAGCCGCACGCATGCGCGTGATTTGATGGCTTGCCTGAATGGTTGACATGTTGGTTAGATACACACTTAATTCCTTTAACTGGTTGCTTTCTCAGCCTCCAGCACCCAGGGCTCAGGAAGCTGTGTGAAAGTCGAGGCGGCCGTCCTGGGCTCCCCATTCCTATTAGTCCTCATAGTCTCTGCATGTGGACCTAAAGCAAGATTGGACTTGAGCTGCCAGCCCCAACTGAGGTTGGCCCATGTGATTGGATGCTGGACTTAATGTCGCACTTTCTCACACTTCGGCCCCCACACAGTCTGGAACAATTTCCGCCAATCTCTCTTCCTTCAAAAGCAAACTCAAGACATTTCTCTTCTCAGAATAAGTTCAGAGAAGCAACATTGTCCTTCACCCTTGTCAGTCTGTAAAGTGTGTGTGCATCTTGCACATCCGTTATGCTCAGAACCCTTGTTGATGTCTGCATTGCACTAATAGTGTTATCTTTTGTTAAATTGCTGGTAACATCTTCCACCTCAACGTCTTTTGTTAAATTGCTGGTAACATCTTCCATTTCAACGTACATTATCTGTGTTATATTTATGTTTGTTCAGCGCTTTGAGCCGCGGGGTAGGCGCGTTACAAATTTCCATTATTATTATGATTAACTGTAGATCTAATGACTGACCGGTTCATTCACTCTTTCGCTGGCTAGAACATCGCCTCCGAACCTGTGCTAGTGGGATTTAAGTCCGGCGACGCTTGAACTGCCTATAACAGCTTATACGACTTTGGGCATACAGTCTGTACAGTAATTTGCACTTTGTCATTCATAGCATCTACGGCCAATAAGCGAGGGTTGGCAGTTCCAACATGGCTCCCGTTCAGCGTCATCAGCGCTAGCCATGCAACCTATTTTTAGACCGGTGGCGCCATACCCATTGGCTTCGTTAACTTCAAAGCGTCTTCGGTTGACCGGAATGGTTGGGATAAACGTTCCCATACTAGTGAAATATCTATGATCGTCCATCTGTTGGCTGTGTTTTGAAAGGTTGTGAACATCGTATATTCAGTCCACAGTCCAATACGGATGCCGGAACAGATAGGCCTAACACGCTGTCATCCACCACCTGGGCAAGATCAACTCAACAGAAAAATAAGCTGACTTAGCTTTGGTTTCTTTCATTCCTTTTTGATTTCCTGTTATCAAAAAGAAAAGAAGAAAAAAAACGTGTTTTCTGTCAGTGTTGCTTGCAAAAAGGCAGATTTGTTGGAAAATTGAATTTTGTTGTGTCTTGTTTTTTGTTTTGTTTTCGTTTTTACTGATGCTGTATTTGTCTATAGCCTTCTGTCATAATATTTTATTGTGAATGTCTTGGTTATTAGTAGTACTGTAGCAACGGCAGATATGTGAGTCGGCCTTTGTGCTAATATCTTCACCGTTGAGAAATAAAGTTCAATCAATCAATCAATCAATCAAAACAACGTTTAGTTTGAAACTTTGGTGTGTGTGTGTGTGCGTGTGCGTGCGTGCGTGTGTGTGCGCGCGCGTATGTATGTTTGTGTGTGCGCGTGCGTGCGTGCGTGCGTGTGTGTGTGTGTATGTGTGTGCGTGCGTGTGTGTGTGTGTGCGCGCGCGGGGCGCATTGATCTAATTATAACAGTCTGATTATGTTGTCCTGAGTGTTGGACTGGTCCGGGTCAAACCTGTGACAAGAGTGACGTGGTACACAAGGGCGATGACCTGGAGATCCACGCGCAGCCACCCTGGATTGCCAGGGTCAGAGGTCACGCACGTGCTGCTGTTGCCGTCAACAGCTGCCCTTGAGCTCAGGTCAGGATCACGCGTGCGAATTTTTGAGGGCATTCCGAAGGCTATGTTTTCTGGAGAGCAAAGATTCGAGACAAAAATACGTATCTGCTTGGAAGAAAGGCGGGGGGGGGGGGGGGGGGAGGGAGGGAGGGGGCGGAGGGGCGGGGGTAGTCCGTTTTGACAATTTGGCATAGTGGACATTTCTGAGCTGAACTAAGGGGGGGGGGGGGGGAGGGGGGTCCGCCATGGCATTGAAGGACGATAATCCAAGCTAAGGTTCGTTACCAAGGCCCTTGCTTGGGCTGTATCCCAACACACTGACATTAGCAAGTGCACCAAGGCTACGTTACGGTGCCGTTATATGCGCTGCACAGTTGTGTTGGGGCTGACTGTATCGTAGTTCACAGCCACGACGAGCTCCTCGAATAACAGCATTCACCTTCCAGAAATAGAGATAAATCAATTTTTTTATTCTCTGCAGGCGATGCGGTGTGGCTGCGCATGTTGCGAGATAAAAAGAAGAAGAAGCAAACCCTGACCCCCCCCCCCCCCCAACACACACACTCACTCACACCACACACACACACACACACGCTCTCTCTCACTCTCTCTCTCTCTCAACCACACACACACACACACACACCACACCCCAACCCCAACCCCGAAAGAAAAGAAAAAAAGAATAAGAAAAAAAGCAATCACACAGGCTCTTACCATGGAATACATTTGTCAGCGTACAACTGCGTATATAGTATAGGGGTGACTAAAAAAAAATACTCACGTGACTGACAGGTCGGCCCTGACCAGCCGTCTGCGCAGTCTCCATGACAACGAGTCGCCGTGATGTCACAGTCACTGCGGTTTCTACAGTGGCAATGATGGCGACAGTTGTAACCATAGTAACCGTCGGGACACCCTTCTTCATTTCCTTTAAATCAATGAAATCATCTCACTGCCTTCTCGATGTTATAAAGAAGAGCTGGGATTACTTTTCTAACATAAACAAGATTCACATAGATTTATACGTGCATACAGGCGCAGGCACACACACACACACACACACACACACACACACACACACACACACACACACACACACACACACACACACACACACACACACACACACACACACACACAAAACAAAACAACACAACAACAACAAAAACAAAAACAAAACAACAACAACACACACACACAAATATATTTAAAAAATGTTTGCAATCGGTCATGGAATAAGACCCTTTTGTCATCGTGTGTGAGTGCACAATTCTGGCATCATAGATTTATAGGTAAACTGTGACCAGTGATCATATAATGATGTGTGTTTGCGTGTGTGTGTGCATGCACACACGCGTGCATTTATGTATGTATGTATGTATATATAGGGCAGTATGTCGCACTCGCGTTTGTGTGTTTTTGCGCGTGTTTGAAAATAGCGAAAATCTCACTCACCTATGCTGGGAATAGCCGATTCTGAGCAGAAACATATCGCAAACAGAACAAAGTGTCTGAACGCTGTATTCCTCATGGCTTGGGTGTGTATTGTACATCATGAATAACACCACTGACACAGAGAAAGGCAGAGAGACCCACAGTTGTTCGTATTCTCTGGTTGTATCAAGAGAACTAAATCAAATCACAATCACAACCTCTTTGCCTCAGCACCAACGTTACTCTCCCACAGCGAAATCGCATTTCGTTTCTGGAACTGAAAGTGTAAACACTGACTGCTAACTCTCGGAGTCGTTCAGTTACACGCACGGCTCCACACACACACACACACACACACACACACACACACACACACACACTCCTTCCATTCATATTCCAGAAAGGTACAAAGGTGTTAGAAAAAATATGGATAAAAAAGCCCACACCTATCTTCTGTCTGATCAATCGCTGCTAACCACCCATGGATCTGACAAAGAAACCTCGTGTTTTGATGTGATTGGTTCCCCATACAAAGCAACGACGTTCTTTCCTCTTGGTCATGTCGAAACACAGACAGCCTTTGCTGGGCGCCATTCATGTGACAAGTGTCTTTGAAAAGAATTCGACGAAACAATAAGTCATTTTTTACAGTGGTAGTAACGGTAGCGCGCCGCATGTGTGTGCGTGCGTGCGTGCGTGTGTGCGTGTGTGTGTGTGTGTGTGTGTGTGTGTGTGTGTTTGTGCGTGCGTGTGTGTGTGTGTGTTTGTGTGTGTGCGTGCGCGCGCCTGTGTGGTGTGTGTGTGCGCGTGCGTGCGTGCGTGCGCGTGTGTGTGTGTGAAAATGGCGCCGGTGCATGGCGACTCGGTGTTGAGATGTGTGCTAGTTTGTATGATTCTTTCGATTTCTCATGTATTTATTTATGAATGACTTTTTACCTGGATGTTTGTTTGCTGTTGTTGTAATCTAACGATGTTGTACGATTAGTGTGAATGTGTGATGAGTTTACTTGGCACCACAAAACATTCCTAGTGCAATTGTGTTGACACTTGGCAATAAAGTTGTATTGTAGTGTGTGTGTGTGTGTGTGTGTGTGTGTGTGTGTGTGTGTGTGTGTGTGTGTGTGTGTGTGTGTGTGTGTGGGGGGGGTGTGAGGGGTGGGTTGTGGGGGGGGGTGGGTTGAATTTGTGCTTAATATTATTTTTAATTTTCTCACAAATATTAAACAGTCCTGCAATGAAACGGTGATAATGTCAGAATACACGTTCACACTGAGTAGCAACTCCACAACACCAAACTGCTAAACTTCAAAATCTTCACACAAAAATGAAAGAACACCCAATCGCCATAATACCCAATCCACAAGCACCCGAGCGTTCTCTATACGTATATATATATATATACCCGTAACCATACTCTGAACTGTACGGCCCAAGAAACGTTAGATCTGTCGTAAAAAAAGGGCGGGTACACTAATCATAAATGTAGCCTGTAATGAATACTTCTGACGTGCCTGCTGGTTGCCTGGAGTCCCGAGGGGGGCACAAAAGGGCTTTTGTGTCGTTGTGTCGACTTGTCTGCATGCTTCACTTCCACTCTGGTCCCTGCCGACAATCCATTTAACCCTCTATTTGCCCTTCTAGACACATCATATGAAATCTTCGGCAAATCTCTTCCAGTTTACATAAAGAAAACATTTTCAGACTCCGGAAAAATTGGCGCAAAAGTGGGGTACAAGCTTAGAGTGCTCAATTCATAATAAAGAAATGCCCACAACCGGGGCGTTTACAACCCCAAAATGAAAGGTGCCAACTGATTAAAGCTCATATATATGTCACCAGGAGAGATCAATGGTGAACATTGTCAGTATCTGGAATATTAGGTACAAACTGAGTGTCGTACTTTCTCTAATTTGCTTGCACAGCTTAGTGTGCTAAATTCATGACAAATGTCACATCTGGTGGCCTACAGCGGCAATATATATATATATGTGTTTGAGTTGTTTCAGGTGATGAATGTCGGGGTTTGACAGTTTGAGTTAGGCCGATGCTTAGCCAGCATAAAGGCTGCTATGGAATGTATCACTTTACAGGACTCTGCAGACCCTCCCAAAAGTGCAGCAAAATCTCCGAGCAGTTTTCTGCTCATTGGAAGGTGGCTGCCTAACACATCCAATGTGGCAAACTCCAAACACTGGTTTACGACATCCTTCCTTCAACCACTGCCGTATTTAGTTACGCCATAGGGCCCAGAAAACTGTCGGCTAACGAGCAGTTTGTTACAAACAACCCAAATTATATCAGACGTTCCTTTTATGTTGCCATGTTGCTTACGCCAGGTCAAATAAAACCAAAATCGTTTGAATAGAGACGGAACTTTTTTCTTTCCTTTTTTACCCTGGGTGGATGCGTCTCATGTTTACGTGCGTAGATGGGCGCTAGGTTGCTTCCACATCTTATCATACCCAAACTCCAAGCACTGGTTTACGACATCCTTCCTTCAACCACTGTCGTATTTAGTTACGCCATAGGGTCCAGAAAACTGTCAGCTAACGAGCAGTTTTTTTGTTGGTGCTCAAACAGTAGTAAGTTTGTTACAAACAACTCAAATAAAACAAGGCGTGTTATTTATAGCCGCCAACAAAGTTTACACCAGCGCAAATAAAACCACAATCGTTCGAATCGAGACGGAACTCTTTTTCTTACCCGGGGGTGGATGCTCCTCATATTTACGTGCGTGCTTGGGCGCTAAGTAAGCAAACATGGTGCTAGGTTGCTTCCACAGTCTTATATACGCACCATAGTTCAGGAGCTGTGTGAGAGTCGAGGTGGCCCTCCTGGGCTGTCCGTCCTAACGAGCCTTCTGGTTTCCGTGGACGTAAAGATTTATTGCACCGTGCTTCGGCATTGGTCACAACTTGTCCCTAATATGTCAGCTGGCATCTGAGGACATTAAGCATCACTTCATCATCACAGTCTTATCAGTACCCGGACCTTTCGGAGGGCGCTGACCGCGTCGGTGACGGCTGCGCGGAGATAAAGAGTGCCCCTTCAGTGACGTATCTAAATCTGGCAGAGTTTGGAGGAAGGTGCCGGAAAGCGGTGCTCGGAGTTTGATCAGTACCCACACTCCGAGCGTCGCTTTCCGGCACCTTCCTCCAGGAAGGAAGGATGTCGTAAACCAGTGCTTGGAGTTTGCATCAGTACCCGAACCTTTCGGAGGGCGCTGACCGCGTCGATGGACAGCTGCGCGGAGATAAAGAGTGCCCCTTCAGTGGCGTAACTAAATCTGGCAGAGTTTGGAGGAAGGTGCCGGAAAGCGATGCTCGGAATGTGCCAATGTGGCTGCCTAACACAAAGAAGAAGAAGAAGAAGAAGATGTAGCGAAAAGCTCCAAACGGGCGTTTTTTTCTGGATAGCAAGACCTCTCTTCAGGACTAGTTTTTAGCGGAAAGGCCGGAGACGTTGCATGCGGCACAACGTTTGAAATATTTTGGCAGTGAAAGGGTTAAAGTGGTTTCTGGTTTAGAACTGAAGTGGACCGCTAGTTCTGCGTGGGAATGAAAAGAATCATCTCTAATTCTGAGCACGCCACACGTCGCCGTTAGAGAAGAAGAGTGGCCAGGGGGGTTGGGGTGGAGAGGGGGGGTGGGGGGGGGGGAGACTGGGGGGGGGGGGGGGGCAGGGAGGACTTCTTTTCATTTTTGTTTGACGTCCACAGAGACGGTAGGGACTCTTTTACTATTAGGGACGGGATCGGGCCGAGGTCCACCTCCTCTTTCACGCAATTGCTGAGTCCCGAAAGACCTTTTTTTTTTTTTCCCCAGAGGCTTTTGTAATTGTAGTCGGTCAATTGCGGGTGGTGGAGGTGGGACAGTGGCAAAGCATTATTCACCGTTGTTCTGTTCTTAGCATTGTTACTGGCTGATGTTACCTCCGTGTTCGGTTCTTAGCATCGTTACTTGCTGATGTTACCTCCGTGTTCGGTTCTTAGCATCGTTACTTGCTGATGTTACCTCCGTGTTCTGTTCTTTGCATCGTTACTTGCTGATGTTACCTCCGTGTTCTGTTCTTAGCATTGCTACTTGCTGATGTTACCTCTGTGTTCTGTTCTTAGCATTGCTACTTGCTGATGTTACCTCTGTGTTATGTTCTTAGCATTGTTACTTGCTGATGTTACCTCGGTGTTCTGTTCTTTGCCTTGTTACTTGCTGATGTTACCTCTGTGTTCTGTTCTTAGCATTGCTACTTGCTGATGTTACCTCTGTGTTCTGTTCTTAGCATTGCTACTTGCTGATGTTATACTCTGTGTTCTGTTCTTTGCATTGTTACTTGCTGATGTATACCTCTCTGTTCGCTTCTTAGCATTGTTATTTGCTGATGTATACTTCTCTGTGTTCTGTTGTTAGCAATGTTACTTGCTGATGTATATACCTCTCTGTTCTCTTCCTAGCATTGTTACTTGCTAATGTATACCTCTCTGTTCTCTTCTGATTAGCATTGCTACTTGCTGATGTATACATCTATGTGTGTTGTTCTTAGCATTGTTAGCTGCTGATGTATACTTCTCTGTGTTCTCTTCTTAGCATTGTTACTTGCCGATGTATACATCTCTGTACTGTTCTTAGCACTGTTACTTGCTGATGTATACATCTATGTGTGTTGTTCTTAGCATTGTTAGCTGCTGATGTATACTTCTCTGTGTTCTCTTCTTAGCATTGTTACTTGCCGATGTATACATCTCTGTACTGTTCTTAGCACTGTTACTTGCTGATGTATACCTCTGTGTTCTGTTCTTAGCATTGTTACTTGCTGATGTATACCTCTCTGGTCTCTTCTTAGCATTGTTACTTGTTGGTGTAGACATCTCTGTGTCTATACATCTCTGTACTGTTCTTAGCATTGTTACTTGCTGATGTATACTTCTCTGTGTTCTGTTCTTAATATTGTTACTTGCTGATGTATACATCTCTGTACCGTTCTTAGCATCGTTACATGCTGATGTATACCTCTGTGTTCTGTTTTTTGCATTGTTACTTGCTGATGTATACCTTTCTGGTCTCTTCATAGCATTGTTACTTGTTGGTGTATACATCTCTGAGGAGTGCGTTTGTTCAGAAGTTTACCTGTGTCTGTTATAGTCTCTAAGAGTCTAACAGGACAGACAAAAGCGGGATGGGGGGAGGTGGGACAGGGTAAGTATACGCGCGTAAGAGAGAGAGAGAGAGAGAGAGAGAGAGAGAGAGAGAGAGAGAGAGAGAGAGAGAGAGAGAGAGAGAGCATGACTTGCACATGAAATCAAAGAAGAAGAATGATGATTTTACTGAAAACAAATTACATCTGCTTCTCAGACTCCACACAAACACAAAATTAAGTGTCAGGAATTTATTACATGAAGCAACATGATTTCTGCCAAGCTCTTTCAGTATAAATTCTACAGTTTCACCAAAGGATGAATGAATGCATGCATGAGAGTGTGTGTGTGTGTGTGTGTGTGTGTGTGTGTGTGTGTGTGTGTGTGTGTGTGTGTGTGTGTGTGTGTATGACAGATGGGTGGGAGCACGGAGGTCATCCATTTTTGGTGCTGGTATTTGGTATCAAAAACAATGCAAAAACATATATTACTTTTACAATATTCCAAAATACAAAGGAGCATAATCAATGATTTTCTTTTTCTTTAATCTTTATCAGCATACTCTGTGTCTTCTTGAGCAATGAACCATAGATGGTACGGACTGTAGTGTGAGACTTTACAATCACAACAAAAATCGTCAAATATCTGTACATTTACCACAGACCAAAAAAAACCCACATAGGAGTCCAAACAAATGTGATGCTGCACTCTACAAAAGCAAAGCAAATATTGCAAAAATTGTTCTCGTGCCAGGGGCCAATATTACTAAATAATCCTACATCATCTCATCAAAGTTCACGCTGCATTAATACCATTTTCACTAGTTTAACACCTTCACTGCCATGGTGTCATTTGAAAACGACCAGTTAATGTGCGAAATTTAAAACCTTTAAGCCTTTTTGTCCCCTTTTTCGCACTGGCAGGTGAAAGGATTTTCATCACAACTCAGAGCACTGAAAGTGGATGTTATAGGACCAGAAAACAGACTGTTTGGAGGCATGTCCCTGCATCTTTCAGCCCGGAAATTTTACAGGCTGGGGCAGTGAAGGGGTTAAAGGGTTCAGGTGTCAGCAATCCAACTCTAACATGTTTTGCGGTGCGGTGGTTCACCTCAACCCATTCCCTGTGTCTGACACTACCATTTCCATATGTGCAGACAGCAGAAGGATTACTGACCTTATCATCTGACCCCTGTGTGCCAGTTTAGAAATGGCTCTGATGTAATCACACCATACACTATGTGCCAGTCAGAGGGCGTGATGTGATAAAAAAAAACTTGATAAAAGGCAACTGACTGAGATTAATAAATTATGCTACTGACATATTATACTGACAAACATCACTATTTATACATCTTCAAGAAAAAGAAGGGGGGGTTGAGGGGGAAAGAGGGGGCGGTAAAATACAGTCAGAACTTTGGCAAAAGCAACAACGACGAAAAATGAAGTCATTCTGTATCATGCCTCACGGAGAGCTAACTGAAGGCTTTATGTACAATTTCTAATGCCAAGCTAAGCAAGCAAATACATACACAGATTTACTGGTACTTTCAAGCAAAAACAAATAGGCTACACACCAAACCTGATTCAAAAGACAGCTGAGCAAGGTATGTAGCAGATCACAAAAAAATATCACAATATGCCATGTAAAACTGTTCATGCACAGGGCTCTAATAACTATAACAAATTTTAAAACAAGGAGGGCTCCAGGTGGCTCGCATTCCAGATTAGAAAAATGGATGGGTTTGCAGAATTTCTGACAGTCTGTCAGCAGAGATACTCAACAGATATGAACAGACATTCCTTTTGTGTGTACATTTCTCAGCTGTTGGTGTGTGTGTGTGTGTGTGTGTGTGTGTGTGTGTGTGTGTGTGTGTGTGTGTGTGTGTGTGCATGCGTGCAAATGACCAGCAAATTGATGAAAAACTATCACTAGTACAAAAGTAGTGAAAGGTGTAATGACACAGGATGGGGACACTATGTGCAAGTGCTATCGGCTGTTACATGATATGTAAGCATATCTTGGACCACCAAGAAATGGAACAAAAACGTTTTCTTTGCTTTACTCTTTACCTTTGTGACTTTGAAATCAGATCACTGAAAGTGGAATAATTAGGATTACATGAGCTCAGAACCGATGATCAACAAGCCGAGGCTGAAGATCTTGCCTTAAGCCCGTTCTTAATTGGGCGAATGTTTGTTCGCGAACCTAAATGGAAGTATTCGGCAAACCTAGTTGGTTCTTAATTGGGCGAACTTTTCTTCGCGAACCTAGTTGGGAGTATTCGTCGAACTGCGACAAAGCTATATTCGGGGTCCAAAAAGCTTTGCTCAACATGTTCTGGGAACATTCGCCCTATTTGATGAACATTGCCTCTGATTTGCTGAGAGCAGAGTTCTCCTGTGGATGAGGAAGAAATAAAAATTAAAATGGATGATGGTGTTGCTAGGTTCTTCACTCGCTTTGGAGGGAATTGTTTTTTTTTGTTGACTTGTGGGAAGTGCAGCCTTGTCTCGGGGACCCAGAATGAGATAGTAGTTAGTTGAATTACCCTGTGAGGGATGATTAAAGTATATTGACTTAAGCCTACATTTTCGATCATGCTGTCTGCTGCGCGTCTGCCGCAAGTTTGGGCCGAAGCTTGTATCTCATCACAAGCCAGTTGAGAACGAAGTAAAGTTCGTTGAACTGTCCGAACTATGTTCGGCGAACTAAAAGTTCAATTAAGAACCGAATCATAGTTCGTCGAACTGTCTGAAGTATGTTCGGCGAACAAACATTCGCCAAGTTAAGAATGGGCTTTAGAAGTGCCTATTAAAGTGCAGCTTCCATGCTAAAGAAGCCTTTGTCACAGGTGGCTGGTTGGTCCAGTGATCAGCTGGACCAGCAGCTGGACTTAACCTCATCATTATACAGACTTGCACTCTATCAATAAATAATAACAAGAACAGAATGTAAATTCTCTTCCCCTCTGTCTGTATGTGCATGCACACACCCCCCCATACACACATACACAGGGACACACACACAAAAACAACAACAACACATGTTCATATGCATGCACACTCACAAACACACACACACATGCACACTCACAAACACACACACATGCACATTCACACACATGCATGCACGGCACATAGGCACACACACACACACATGAAAAAAGAATAAAGCTAAAAGTAAAACATCCCCAATCACCATACTTCTCTTCAGGATGCGGGAATAGTGAGAGGAGGGTGTGACTAAAACTAAAACAATGCCAGAAGTTGTGTCATGTTCACAAAAGCAAAAATGCACACTACATACAAATTGCCTGAACTGCTTGTTATGAGTGGTTACAAGCACAAGTCAATTCACAGGTCATCCGCTGCACAGCTAACTTTTAAAGCGCGACTGTTTAACCACTACATTCTTCTGCACGAACTGATGATGCCAGTGAAAAATTCAAACAGAGACAAACTTTTCAACATTTTAGACTAATAGCTTATATACAGCTATAATTTTATAAACAAAAACAAAGACATTTTTAACAAAATGTAAAAGCAATCATACAGTTACAAATTCAAACCGACAAGGAAACTTTCAACAACAACAAAATACGCATGCGGAACATGATGGGAGTATGTGTCAGGTCCATTAATACTCCTCATGCAGTGACACAGAAACATAGCTATGGGTTCAACAGCTTGAGTACATGTTCATCAGTCCATGCACTAACAGGGCGAAACACTCCTCTTGGACTTAACGCTGCATTCTTCCGCATGAACTGATACCAGTGAAAGCGGCTTGCATCACAATGCTGAAGCATAATAAATATTCACATCTTTGTCATTTTTTAATTTTTTTATAACAAACTCCCACCTAACACATCTTCATTTGCGTGGTCAGACGAGCAACTCTTCATATATGACTAGTAACGTATAAAACAGCAGGAAAAAAAGAAGAAGAAAAAAGAAGTGGCTTTCAGGCCACAAAATATATCATCTCACCCCCCCCCCCCCCCCACTCCCTCCCCTGCATCCCCACTCTCCAAACAACAACAACAACAACAGAAAACATGTGTTGTTGGCAAATTGCCTGAAGTCAGAGCCAGTTTGCTACTCTTTGAGACCACAGCTGAGTGTTTCTGATAGTAGGCTGATTCACCGAAGGCAAAGGGCTTTTGACAGTTGAAGACTGTAAACTCGAGGACAAACAAAAATGTAAAATGATGCTTCCCCAAAGGACTTGAACCTTTCAATCTTTAACCCTAGCTACTACTGCACTATAAAAGAGAGAAGACCAGGTTCATTCTGCCTACGACAATGGACCAACACAAACATAAATGTAAAATGATGTTTCCCCGAAACCTTTCAATCTTTAACCCTAGTTACCACTGCACTAGAAAAGTGAGAAGACCAGGTTCATTCTGCCTATGACAATGGACCAACAGCTGACACAGAGACTTACGATACCCATAAACAAATACAATGTCAGCTCATTTTTCAGCACAGCACGTCAGGCATTCTCGAAAAAGGTAACTCACGTCTGTCATACACGTGCAAATAGTGAATCAGTGTTACCTTACTGTGCAAAAAAACCACTTTAAAACTGGACGCAAATGAACAATGTTGCCTTTTTCAAAAAATGGACAGGAATGGAAGATAATGTGACCGGCACAAAAACCAACCATTTGAATACATGTAAACACCAATCCCCCCTTCGTCTAATTGTGTGTTTTTTAACAGGAGTTGTCTTTCTGATGAACATTTTCAGCTCACCTTTACATACGCATTTACTTAATTTGCAACAGTTTTCTCATTGGCATGTTCGCAAACTGATGTGATATGAACCATTTTCTTTTACCACTAACACCTGCGCCACAAACTCTATTAACACAAGCAGAGCGTGGCCCTAAATCAATCACACAATAACACAGCTTCGCTTTTAACATTACCATGTGCTCCATCCCTTCGCAGTGCCGTGCAGTGCACCGTGCCGTAACACGAAAGCAACAACAGCACAATCCAAACTCGTCCTACGACCACCGAGTTACACTGAGCCTCGTCAGCAATTCTGCTCTCAGTAACACTCCCTGAAACTTGAAGTCCAAATCAGGCTGGAACCTTGGAGCAAAGCACATCCTTTTATTTGGGGGCACCTATCCTTTCGCCCCCAGCTGGCTCATTGTACCCCCCTTTTTTTCAGTTGTTCTGAAAACCTCCCTCTTCTCACAGTATTTCCATCCTAACTAATATCAGTACCCAGTTTCTGCTAGAGTCAGTGTGTGTGTGTGTGTGTGTGTGTGTGTGTGTGTGTGTGTGTGTGTAGTGTGTTTTTGTTTGTTTTGTTTTTAAATAATACTTTATGTAAATTGTTTTGGTAGAACTATGCTCTGCATGTGTATAGAATATCTATTTAGGTTAATATGTATCATGTGAGCGCTCAGGGCATTGATGAGCGCATGATAAATGTACGTTATTATTATTGTTATTATTATTAGTTGTTGCTGTTTTGGTTTCCCTGTAAAACCCGTGTGCTGTAGCAGATGCTGCATGAGTCAGTTGGGGGCACCCATCTTTCTCTGACTGGGTTGCACCTATTGCACTCCTCGCTGATCTCAGCTGGACCCCGAGGTCTCCCTAATAAGATGTAGGACTAGTCTCCCTAACAAGATGTAAGACTAGTCTCCCTAGTAAGATGTAGGACTAGTCTCCCTAACAAGATGTAAGACTAGTCTCCCTAGTAAGATGTAGGACTAGTCTCCCTAACAAGATGTAAGACTAGTCTCCCTAGTAAGATGTAGGACTAGTTGAAGACCAGTTGCTCAGGGATGCTAGAACAGAAAGAGGTCAGGGAGTTAAATGTATTCTGAAGCTGGGGTCAGGATCGGCAGAACCTGGAGGCTCCTCGGCGGAAACCCAACTTGATGACGATCCCATGGTCTCCCTGTCAGGATGCAGGACTAGCTGGAGACAACATCGCTCCCAGGTGCTAGTACACAAAGAGGTCGGGAAACTGCATTCCGAAACTGGCCTCAGGGTCGGCGGAATTTCCTTGCACTGGACCTGTCGGACACAGAGTCCAGGATCTCTCTAGTTGAAGACAAAGTCGCTCCCTGGTGCTAGTACACAAAGAGGTCGGGAAACTGCATTCCGAAACTGGCCTCAGGGTCGGCGGAATTTCCTTGCACTGGACCTGTCGGACACAGAGTCCAGGATCTCTCTAGTTGAAGACAAAGTCGCTCCCTGGTGCTAGTACACAAAGAGGTCGGGAAACTGCATTCCGAAACTGGCCTCAGGGTCAGCGGAATTTCCTTGCACTGGAGCGTCCTTCACGCACGTGTTGGACACAAAGTCCAGGATCTCGCTCAGCTTGTTGTGGAAGTGGTTGGACTGAAAAACAAACAGTAGGCTCTCTTCACACTCTTTGGTTTCATTTGCGCACATGATCATTCCTGCTCTGCCCTTCTAAATTGAAGAGTCAGTGGCATAAAGGGAGAGCACTCCCCCCCCCCCCCCAGCCAAAGTTAAGCAAGACTGTGTTTTTTTAACAACAAAGGAATTAGACTAAGTATTCATCGGATGATGTGAGAATCAGATGTGGAATAATGTAGTCATCCCACTTAAGCGTAATGAAAGAGCTTGCACGTAATAAATAGATGTCAAGTCAGTGACCTTGAATGCAGAGTAAAATGAAATGAACCTGTGCAGTCCAAACTCAAGAACTGGGCAGTCTGCCGCCAGATCCCAGTACACATCACCCTGTTGCAGATTGCATGCCTGGACTGTAAGGCTGCTCACTTGCTACCTGGATCCCCCCCCCCCCACACACACACACACGCGTATGTGCAAGCACATGGGATTACCTTGGCTTCCGATCGGGCCACAATTTCCTCGAAAGGAGCGGTGCGGAAAGTGTTGACCACTTCCAGTCGTCTCCGCTCTGACTCTTCTTTGTCCTCTGCATTCTCCTCAGCTGTTCAATAACCAATGGACAGAATTAAGGAGACTTGCTGAGGCAAATGAAGACAACAACAGCAAGTAAACATGGTGCTTAACATCCACAGAAACCGTCAAGATTATTAGGGACAGGGAGAAGGGGGGTGGGGGGGGGTGGGGGGGGGGGGGGGGGAAGAGGGAGATTATAATACCTATCGCTACACTGTCACCACCAGAATGACTCCTGCATTATGATGGGCAGTGAAGAGAGCCATTTTAATGTTTTATTAATTGTGAGGGACAAAGTCACAAGACAGTCCACACTAAAACCACAACCTTTCTGAAGAGAAAGGAGAGCCGAGGCCCTTCTGCTTACCAGCCTAATGCCTTACTGTTAAGCCAAACCGGCTTAGAACAACAGCAATGACTGGTTCTTGATACTTTAACTGGCTGCCTTCAGGACCTCCTAAAACACCGATTTATTGACTCCTAGTTTATGGCCATAGCACAGTGCGCAGTGATCTCTGTTGTGCGCCTTTGTGGGTCTGTTTGTCATGTCTGTGAACACGCCTAATGCTTTTACACGCTTTTTCTAAGTTGTGTATAAATTAAGCTTTGCATAGTTAGCACGCTCATGAGTGCGGGTGCCTGTGTGGACGTGCGTGTGCGCGTGCGTTTAGGATAGTCTCTAAGGACAAGAGTTTGCACTTTATAAATGCATTAATTATTATCTTTTTACATGTAAAGTTGGGTGCATTAGAAATGTTTATTACTACTACTACAAGCAGTGGTAGTAAGACTGTATAGTTCCTCTAGGCTCCCAGATCTCTCTTATGTAGAAAGTAAGTAAGTAACTTGGTGTTTTATGCCCAGTCAACCAGTTCAGTTACTTTCAAGATTCAAGACTACTTTATTATCTCATCAGAGAAATTAAAATGTGGCTGGACATTAACCACATCACAGTACACAATAACACATATTTCATATTTTCAAACTCAAACAACAGTTATTGAAAATACAAAAGTTACATAATAAACAAACTAGTAATTCACACAATTTACACACACACACTGCTCTGACGTTTGAAGAGATTTATCTGTTCAGAAATGCTACCGATTCCCTGTATTTGATTTAGGTACGTAAAATTGTCTACCAGATGGAAGAATCTCATAATGTTTAGCAAGGACATGGCTGTTGTCATCTACAATCACCCTAGCCTTCCGTACCACACGTCACGGTGATCCTACATAGAAAATAAGAAAAGAAATAAACACAGGTACTCACACAACATCTTCTTCAGAGACTCTACCGTTATTTCATCTGCGGCACTGAACCTCCTCTGGAAAAAAGAAAGGCGGGGGGTCATCACTGCCTGTGTCAATAGCTGCACACGCATACCATGGATCAAAGCGCTACTTTTCCAACGAGGCATCCCCCAAGATGATGTGGAAAATGCTACCAGCAAATATTAGTGGATAGCCCACTGACACAAAGATTAACATCCTAACATGAGAATCAATGCAAAAGGGAGTTAATCAGCGCTCGAAATACATAACACAAGTACAACAACAAAAGACCTGAGTCACCTACGGTAACTCTCACCTGGCATGCATGTAATATAAGGGACATAAACTCCACGAGAGGTACATCCTCTAAAAGAAATTCCGATACGAGATTCTTTAACCCTTTTGGTGCGAGGAAAGAGAAGTCAAGGTGTCCATGCCACTGCAAACTTTTGAGTGGGGGTGGGAAGGGGGGTGGGGGGGGGGGGGGGAGAAGAAAACAAAAAAGGAACAACAGATCTATCTCTTCTCACAAGCAAGCAAGCACAACCCCCCCCCCCCCCCCACCCCCCCACTTACCCTCTAATTATTATTTTTTGTATCCAATTATCTGTCAGCCTAATTCAAGTAATACCGTAATCAGCACACAAAAAACTGGAAGCACAGCAATCACTTGTGCCTGGTTGAATGCTCGGTTAGCAGGCACTGAGAGTGTTGCAAACAAAGGGGCTGCACAGATCTGTGGCAGTGGAAGGGTTAAGACAAAAATCCATGTTCAACACTTGCCTTGGGTTTGCAGCTTTGCCAAGACAATTCTGTTCACAAGAAGAAGTACTTTTAATGAGCCTGGTCACTTTGTCTTAAAGGGGAAACAAACTACAGATGTCAAAGAGGGACAAACATTTCTGCGACCTTCGTCTGGTGCTCTACTAATATTTGGGAGCAGGGACAGCTCAGTGGTTAGAGCGCTGGAATCATGATCAGAAGGTTGTGGGTTCGAAATCCTGCTGGAGCGGTGGGAGAATTTTCTTCTCCAGGGTCAACTTTCTGTGCCGCCTCTTATTTCAGTGTTCATTCCACCCCCATGATACTGCAGTAGTGTGTAAAGTATCCTGGTAATTCTGACAAAAGTGAAGGTGGGAGGTTACAGCTAAACACAGATACACCCTGCATATGTATACACAGAACATGCACTCAGATAGCCGTAGTTTCATAAGGTACCAGCCATGTAACAACCAAATAGCACAGTCAGTACACTGATTTTTAAAAAATAAATATGCCATAAAATGATACAGTCACTCATTCCGAATCACGTGCAACATGAGCACAGTGAGTCTGTCCGAGAGCGGAGAACAGTGCGGTATAAAATTGATCAAATAAATAATAATATTCACAATAAAAGAAGAAGTACTCTTCTGCTTTCAATCTGAACTGCCAATGATATTACTGCTTGCTCTCCACCAATGAAGAGCAGATGAAAAGGTTCGCTTGTGTTGCTCCCCTTTAAGAGCCTGCGCAAGAAGCACCACTGTCCACGCCAGCTTACCCTTGCCATGAAAGGCGAGCCGTCCACACTCTCCACATCGATGTTGATGGAACCCAGGTCACTGACGCTCAGATTCTGCTCCGCAGCATCTGACACAACACAACAAACTCCTCGTTAGTCCACCCTCTTCATCTCTACGGCGACGGCACTGATTCTGATTGAGAAAACACACACACACAAAAACAACAACAACAACAACACCCCAACAGTACCAATGAACAGTTACATTACCTGAAAATTTGTAAAGTCCTATGATAGAAAGTCCCCAGTTACGATCAGTATACTAAACTACATAGATGTGTGCAACAGACGCTTCTTCGTCTGCTTCCGGACCCCAGAGAGGTTACACCTTAAACCCAGAGAAAAATGTTTTGAGTAAATGCACTGCCTAAGTAACCACGCTGCCAAGACGATTAATGTTTGCTTCAGTGTTGCCATACATATACACCCAAGACAGACCCCTTCATGCGCACTCCAACCCCCCCCCCCCCCCCCCCCCACACCCCCTCCCCCCCACCCTTGACACAGCTGCGCTGGTTTTAAGTGAAGGGGGTCAGTGTTCAACTTAGATCCAATTTTGAAACGGGAAGCCCACCTAACCACAAACACAATCACCCCCCATTGTAAAGTTTCTGGGCAAAGGAGGATCCAAGCCAACCACAAACACACTCACCCCCACTGCAAGGTCGCTGGGTAAAGGGGGAGCCCACGCACTCACAAACACACTCAGCCCAAGCCCACACACTCACAAAAACACTCACCCCAAGCCCAAGCACTCACAAACACTCTCACCCCAAGCCCAAGCACTCACACACTCACCCCAAGCCCATGCACTCACAAACACACTCACCCCAAGCCCATGCACTCACAAACACACTCACCCCAAGCCCAAGCACTCACAAACACACTCACCCCAAGCCCACACACTCACAAAAACACTCACCCCAAGCCTATGCACTCACAAACACATGCATCCCAAGCCCATGCACTCACACACTCACCCCAAGCCCATGCACTCACAAACACACTCACCCCAAGCCCACCACTCACAAAAACACTCACCCCAAGCCCATGCACTCACAAACACACTCACCCCAAGCCCAAGCACTCACAAACACACTCACCCCAAGCCCATGCACTCACAAACACACTCACCCCAAGCCCACACACACACAAACACACTCACCCCAAGCCCACACACTCACAAACACACTCACCCCAAGCCCAAGCACTCACACACTCACCCCAAGCCCATGCACTCACAAACACACTCACCCCAAGCCCACGCACACACAAACACACTCACCCCAAGCCCAAGCACTCACACACTCACCCCAAGCCCATGCACTCACAAACACACTCACCCCAAGCCCACGCACACACAAACACACTCACCCCAAGCCCACGCACACACAAACACACTCACCCCAAGCCCATGCACTCACAAACACACGCACCCCAAGCCCACACAACCACAAACACACTCACCCCAAGCCCAGCCAACCACAAACACACTCACCCTGACTGCATGGTTGCCGTGTAAAAGTGGACCCCACCCAACCACAAACACACTCATCCCCACTGTACGGTGTCTGGGTAAAGAGGGTGCCCACCCAACCACAAACACACTCACCACCACTGTGCTGTTGCCCTGTAAAGGTGGACCCCACCCAACCGCTAACAGACTCAGCCCCACCATACCGTTGCTGCGTAAAAGTGGACCCCGCCCAACCACAAACACTCACCTCCGCTGTACGGTTGCTGGGTAAAGGGGGTGCCCAGTCGGGTGACATCCAAGCCAGTGGAGGCCAGGTAGGTGGACAAGAGACTCTGGTCAAACAGACACAGCTGCCTTGCACTCTCCCTTCTGGGGTAGCTGCACAACAGAAACATCGGCAGGTCAACGCCCACTCTTTGCTGCAGTGACTGCACTGCCCTGCTTTGTCGCAGCCCCTAGCAGAGAACGAGCCTGACCAGAGCAGAGTTTCGGCAGTGAACGAGCCTTACCAGAGCAGAGTTTCGGCAGTGAACGAGCCTTAACAGAGCGAGAGTTTCGGCAGAGAACGAGCCTTACCAGAGCAGAGTTTCGGCAGAGAATGAGCCTTAACAGAGCAGAGTTTGGCAGTGAACGAGCCTTAACATAGCAGTTTCGGCAGTGAATGAGCCTTGACAGAGCAGAGTTTGGCAGTGAATGAGCCTTAACATAGCAGTTTTGGCAGTGAACGAGCCTTAACAGAGCAGAGTTTCAGCAGCGAACGAGCCTTAACAAAGCAGAGTTCGGCAGTGAACAAGCCTTACCAGAACAGAGTTCTGGAAGACTTTAGTAGGGTAAGTTAAGTAAGTAAGTTGGTGTTTTACGCCCAGTCAACCGGTGCGGTTATATCAGGGCGATCTTAAGTAGGGGTTAGGAGAAGTCAAAAGTGGAATGAATTACCAACCAGGGGTTATGAGATGTCAAAAATGGAATGAGTTACTTTAAATTGAAATGCCCACAATCTGTCTTACGTTACACACACACGCATGCATGCACACACGCACGCACAAGCACACACACATATACACCCGCACACACACACACACAATCTACAAAGGCATGCACGTACACACGTCTGCATGGACATACGCACATGCATGCATACACACACACACAGACGCATCTTTGTTCATGTGCACATGAAAACAGCGCTGTTAAACACGCCAGTGCAAACACTGAAACTTTTGACAGCAGTTTCTATCACCTGAACTCCAAAATGAGCACACATCCATGCACCCAAGAATGGCATACCATGATAAAATCATCACACTACCTACACTGAGAACTTAGCTGAAAAGGTCAACCTCTGATTGACATGTAAAGGAATTAACTGAAGCTAAATTCCTATGGAAAATGACAAACTAGGTAAGTACAGTACAGAATACCAGGGTCACTGCAACTAAATTCCTATGGAAAATGACAAGCTAGGTAAGTACAGTACATACTACCAGGGTCACTGCAACTACATTCCTATGGAAAATGACAAACTAGGTAAGTACAGTACATATTACCAGGGTCACTGCAACTACATTCCTAAGGTAAACAACAAACTAGGTAAGTACAGGACATACTACAAGGGTCACTGCAACTAAATTCCTATGGAAAATGACAAATTAGGTAAGTACAGGACATACTACAAGGGTCACTGCAACTAAATTCCTATGGAAAATGACAAATTAGGTAAGTACAGTGCATATTACCAGGGTCACTGCAACCAGAAGTGTGTTATGGTTCTCTGAAACTTCATCCACCCATTATTGTGGCCATAACTGTGGCCTTCACACCAATGTGAGGCCATCCACTACCAAAGGGGCCCAGCAACAAATGGACTCTGCCCCAGCAGGAAGCTATGAAGAACTGCTATCAGTCTCATCAACTAGAACTGCTCTGGTCGGCTGTCTCCATACTCGGTAACAGCTGTTCTGCTGCACATTTGCAGGTGAAATCGTGACAGCACAGCAAGTTCAGGTATCATATCTGTGCATGCCTTTTCCCGGTATAACTGTTCAATACAAGATTTGCTGAAACTGAGTATAAATTACATATATATATATATACTTACATACTAGGTGAGCAAGACAAAAAATATTTAAAAAAAACAATAACAACAAAGCAAACAAACAAAAATAAACAAAAGCAAGCACACATCATTCAATGACTAGTTCAATTCTGACGTATCTCAAACAGTGAAACTAATGCTAGACCCTAGAGCTGCATCAGTCATGCAAGACTTTGGCTGTGCAGCCATTTTCCTGAATGCATTCACACATGCTGCAACTCAACTTCATGGGCACTGAAGAACTAATATATTATCCATCTTGCCTGTATGGAAAGAGGGAAGGTGCAATTTGACATCCAAACATATGACATGGCAGTATTTCCTGGTCTACTACTTTGGAGAAAGAATGTCTTGGAGAAAGAATGCTCTATTCAGAGCCAATAGAGCAAACAGAAAGTGTGCCACATTACAAATCTCAGTTGGCACACATTTTGAAGAATGAATTTGAGTACACAGTTCATACCCTTTTCCGTTTTCGTCTCACTGTCAGTTAAAAAAATAAAAATAATCTTTTACATAATATTGCTACCTCATGATGCTTTTTTGAACACCACTTTTACCAGATGTGACAGTAAGCTTCTTTGGTGCAACGGTTTGGACTTTGTTGTGCTTTCTGTTTGAACATAACGAGCGATTCTGCTAGCTTGAGCACTGCACTGCCGACTATGCCCAGTGCCACCTTTCAAGTGTAGGGGAGGTAATTTGCAGCAGGTCATAATGGGCGACTTAGCTGCAGATCGCCCCGCTTGGTGGCGCTGGGCATATTTGGGGCTTTGACAAAGCTCAAGTCAGCTGCAAATGATCTCCCCTACACTAGCCAGGTGGCGCTGGGCCTATTTGGGCAGTGTAGTGCTCAAGCCAGCAAAGTCGCTCATTGAAAGAAAAAAAATTAATTAAAAATAAATAAAATTAAACACTCCACAGTAACAGTGTTACAAGTGTAAATGTTTGAGAAGTCTATGCTCCCTGCAATAAATTAAACAGCAGTGTGAAGAGCAGGAAAAAGAAAACATGACAAAGGTAGGCTAAACAGGACGTAGCGCAGCAGTAGGTGCTACTGCAAATGATCTGATTTACATCCCATGAATTTGACAGCTGGAGGGGAAAAGGGAAAGGGAAAATGCTGCTGGTGTTTACCACACTGCAGCAGTAGGCAAGCGGCACAAACAAATCTGATCACACGTCCAGAAGGATTCACTCTGCGTAAAAGTGCAAAATAACAGACCGTTCCACAATTTTTGTACTCAGCTATGTTTAGCACATACATTATAAAAAAAACTGTGTAATTACAAACGTCATCGAAATCAGCAGGAAAAAGAAAAGAAAAACTCTCGCCTTGTACCACATTTGAAATGACCCACTCTTGTATAACCTCTGACAAAATGTGTACTTAAAAACGAAAAATGACTGAGTGAGGAAGAACAGGAAGAAATTTCAACCTCAGTGCACCCTCAGTTAGTTCAGAATGTTTTCTGTGAAAAGCAAAATAAAACACCATACACCTATTAGTATTAGGTCACTACAAAAATTGCCATTCACCTGTTGGTATTAGGTCAGTACAGAAATTGCCATTTTTATCCATTTTCTTTGGGATGATGAATAACTTTTGGGGGGTAATAAACAACTGACTCCAGAAGAAAGAAATATCAATCATTTAGCAGCAGAACCTGCTGAGAGAATAAAATCACATTTATCTTCAGCTCTAATTCAAACTCCCCACACACACACAACAAAAAGAAAAAGAAAAAAAAGAAGGAAAAATATCAACAATACATCTTTAGAACTTTTCATAATGGACCTTATTTGCTTTGTTCACACTATATTTCTTTCTTTACTGGAAGTAAGAGTTCACTAAAGCTAGGTGAAATTGTGTGTATGCAAACACTCTAGGTGAAACTGTGTGTGTGCAAACTCTTCAGCAAATTATATTACATGTACATATGCAAATACAGTACCCCCCCCCCCCCCCCCTCCCCCACCCCATTTACTGAGGCAAATGCATGCCATCTTCAGTCAAACGTTTGACAAAACCCCTTGATGTGGTCAAATGTTTTACTACTTAGTCATTTTTGTTCACTTTTGTCTCTACTGCTTACACTAGTCACACAACCTTCTGTTGCATCCTTCTAACACACGCTGAGTACCGTATCCTTGCCTAAAGCAGGATAAAATCAAAGAAGCTTTAGTGCAAAGGGGTGTTGAAAAGCTGGCTGTAATGCCACACTACAGAACAGCTGTGTTCGATTATATAATTATATGCAAAAGCTACTCGCAAAGTGTTGGTTAAATCATGATGAAAGAAAGATCAGAGTTGACAGATTTGGGTTAATGGTTATACAGCTTCAGCTGGAGCAGCTGCTATCAGTCACTCAGAAGAAAAAAAGAAAAAAAAAAAGATGTCACAAGGTCACAGAGGGCTTCTTTTTGGGGGAATGCATGCACGCAACACTCCACAGTGCCGCACCTAGAAATCAGTGGGTGCTAGGCAACACTGAACGTAAACTGAGCCAGTTTAGGGACAGCGATAAACTGTTGTTTAAACAGCACGGCCGCCAGTAAAGAAACATCTCTAAATATCTGAACTGCCGTTGAATCAACTGAGTTGGGATAGGGGCAGTGACAACCTGTTGTTTAAACAACACAGCCGCCTGTAATGAAACATCTCGAAACATCTCAGCTGCTGTTGAAACAACAGAGTCAGGAAAGGGACAGTGACAACCTGTTGTTTAAACAACACAGCCGCCTGTAATGAAACATGTCTCAACATCTGAACTGCTGTTAAAAACAACAGAACCAGTTGTGACAAACTGTTGTTTAAACAACACAGCTGTCAGTAATGAAACATCTCTAAACATCTGAGCTGCTGTTGAAACAACACAGTCAGGAAAGGGACAGTGACAACCTGTTGTTTAAACAACACAGCCGCCAGTAAAGAGACATCACTAAACATCTGAACTGCCATTGAATCAAGTCAGTAAGGGGACAGTGGACAAACTGTTGTTTAAACAGCACAGCTGCCATTAAAGAAACATCTCTAAATATCTGAATCGCCACTGAATCAACAGTTAGTAAAGGGACAGTGGACAACCTGTTGTTTAAACAACTCTACTGCCTGTAATGAAACATCTCTAAATATCTGAGCTGCTGTTAAAACAACACAGTCAGGAAAGGGCCAGTGACAACCTGTTGTTTAAACAACACAGCCACCAGTAATGAAACATCTCTAAACATCTGAACTGCTGTTGAAAACAACAGAGCCAGTTGCGACAACCTGTTGTTTAAACAACACAGCCGCCAGTAATGAAACATCTCTAAACATCTGAACTGCTGTTGAAAACAACAGAGCTAGTGCGACAAACCTGTTGTTTAAACAACACAGCCGCCAGTAATGAAACATCTCTAAACATCTGAACTGCTGTTGAAAACAACAGAGCCAGTTGTGACAACCTGCTGTGTAAACAACACAGCCGCCAGTAATGAAACATCTCTAAACATCTGAACTGCTGTTGAAAACAACAGAGCCAGCTGCGACAAACTGTTGTTTAAACAACACAGATGCCAGTAATGAAACATCTCTAAACATCTGAACTGCTGTTGAAAACAACAGAGCCAGTTGTGACAACCTGCTGTTTAAACAACACAGCCGCCAGTAATGAAACATCTCTAAACATCTGAACTGCTGTTGAAAACAACAGAGCCAGCTGCGACAAACTGTTGTTTAAACAACACAGATGCCAGTAATGAAACATCTCTAAACATCTGAACTGCTGTTGAAACAACAGAGCCAGTAAAGAAACAGTGAAACACAACTGAACTGTGGGGGGGGGGGATCACAGTAAATGTGCCTATGTTGGTGAAGCACTTTCTACTGAGTAACAAATGCAAACGGAATGAATGAACAGAATAACCGGAGAAAACAATTCTGAGAACAAAAAGCACCATTTATTTACAAATTGTTTGGGTGAAATTGTTCGCAGTGAAAATTTCTTCTTTGTTAAACGTGGTTGACAATAGATGGGAAATGAGGAGACAACAGTTAGGGTTGTTACAGTACTGAGACTCCAGAAAACGAACAACACACAAATACAGAACCAGACACCACCAAGACATCAACATAATCAGCTGCACACACACACACACACACACACAAACAAGCAGGCATGCACGCACACACACATGCACGCACACACACATTTAAACACAGACACACAC
>JABMCL010000059.1:1115000-1117500 GCA_018857735.1 Alviniconcha marisindica
TTGGCTAGTTCCCGGATTTCAACTTCCCCTTAAATGCAAAAAAGACATATCAAATGTGTTGTTTTTGTACTTGGGTGTTCTGAACTAGTGTTTTACACTAGTTCAAAACACGCAAGTCCACAAACAACAAACGTACTGCAAATATCAGAATCAGAGGATCCTACCACACCCCTATTCTCTCCATCCATAATTATATGATGACCGCCACTATAATGTGATCCAGTCTCCCTGCAGCTTAGCTCACTTTTACATCAATCCAAGCAAACAACAGGCCATCAAATTTTCCTAACCCTGCCTTGTGTTTTAGTTGTTACTTCCGGTGAGTTACTGTTCTCTTAAAATAAACCACAAGGAATAGTGAATTAAAAATAATAAAAATTTCAAAGTCTGTCCATTGCTTTCTTTTCTATAAGCAAGGTAGGACAAAGAATAAGTACACACGGGTCAGTACCAAAAAAACAGCACAACACCAACAAAATACACAAGAGAAATTGCCCTTCAAGCTTCTGCTCAAACGAAGCATTTTTCAAGTGTGATCTTACACAGAAAGAAGCTAAATCAAGAGTGGCGCCATTCAGCAGCAGACAGTACTTTGAAAGAAAGAAAGAAAGAAAATGGTTCAGAAAAGCAGAATGCTGAATGGTAGGGAGAAGGGAAAAAAGGGGGGGGGGGGAGGAGGGATCTTCCTATGAGTGAATTTTACCTGGATGTCGAGAGCCAGGCGGAAAAGGTCAACGATGATGTCCTCTCCTCCCATCTCAACAGCCAGCAGTGCCATGGTGCAGTACAGGGCCTCCAGGTTGTCCACGCGGTTCGACTCCAACTGGATGTTCTCCAGGATGTGCCAGTAGAACTGCATGCCGCTCTGAGTGAATAAAGCAAAGCACACAAAGATCATGATGTTCTCCAGGATGTGCCAGTAGAACTGCATGCCGCTCTGCGTGAATAAAGCAAAGCACACAAAGATCATGATGTTCTCCAGGATGTGCCAGTAGAACTGCATGCCGCTCTGAGTGAATAAAGCAAAGCACACAAAGATCATGATGTTCTCCAGGATGTGCCAGTAGAACTGCATGCCGCTCTGCGTGAATAAAGCAATGCGCACAAAGATCGTGATTTTCTCTCCAGGATGTGCCAGCAGAACTGCTCTGAGTGAACAGAGTAATGCACACATGGATCGTGATTTTCTCTCCAGGATGTGTCAGCAGAACTGCTCTGAGTGAACAGAGTAATGCACACAAAGATCGTGATTTTCTCTCTAGGATGTGCCAGCAGAACTGCTCTGAGTGAACAGAGTAATGCACACATGGATCGTGATTTTCTCTCTAGGATGTGCCAGCAGAACTGCTCTGAGTGAACAGAGTAATGCACACATGGATCGTGATTTTCTCTCCAGGATGTGTCAGTAGAACTGCTCTGAGTGAACAGAGTAATGCACACACAGATCGTGATTTTCTCTCCAGGATGTGTCAGTAGAACTGCTCTGAGTGAACAGAGTAATGCACACATGGATCGTGATTTTCTCTCCAGGATGTGCCAGTAGAACTGCTCTGAGTGAACAGAGTAACGCACACACAGATCGTGATTTTCTCTCCAGGATGTGCCAGTAGAACTGCTCTGAGTGAACAGAGTAACGCACACACAGATCGTGATTTTCTCTCCAGGATGTGCCAGTAGAACTGCTCTGAGTGAACAGAGTAACGCACACATGGATCGTGATTTTCTATCCAGGATGTGTCAGTAGAACTGCTCTGAGTGAATAGAGCAAAGATCATGATGTTCTCCAGGTTGTGGAAGTAGAACTGTTCTGATGGAGAGAGTAACACACACAAAGATCATGATGTTCTCCAGGTTGTGGAAGTAGAACTGTTCTGATGGAGAGAGTAACACACACAAAGATCATGATGTTCTCCAGGATGTGCAAGTAGAACTGCTTTTGATGAAGAGAGTAACACACACAAAGATCATGATGTTCTCCAGGATGTGCAAGTAGAACTGTTCTGATGGAGAGAGTAACACACACAAAGATCATGATGTTCTCCAGGATGTGGAAGTAGAACTGTTCTGATGGAGAGAGTAACACACACAAAGATCATGATGTTCTCCAGGATGTGCAAGTAGAACTGTTCTGATGGAGACAGTAACACACACAAAGATCATGATGTTCTCCATGATGTGCAAGTAGAACTGCTCTGAATGAAGAGAGTAACACACACAAAGATCATGATGTTCTCCAGGATGTGCAAGTAGAACTGTCCTGAGGGAGTAACACACACAAAGATCATGATGTTCTCCAGGATGTGCCAGTAGAACTGTTCTGATGGAGACAGTAACACATACAAAGATCATGATGTTCTCCGGGATGCGCAAGTAGAACTGCATGATGCTCTGACTCTGAGTGAATACTATCTATATGGATGTTACAGTTTGTAACAGAATCTTTTCTCCAGAGTGGGCATTCAGTGGCTGTAGTTTGCTGTCCAAGCACATTATAATGAAT
>JABMCL010000059.1:1122500-1140000 GCA_018857735.1 Alviniconcha marisindica
AAAAGGGGGGGGGGAAAAAAAAAAAAAAAAAAAAAAAAAAAAAAAAAAAAAAAAAACAAAAAAAAAAAAAAAAAAAAAAAAAAAAAAAAAAAAAGAAAAAAAAAAAAAAAAAAAAAAAAAAAAAAAAAAAAAAAACAAAAAAAAAAAAAAAAAAAAAAAGGGAAAAGGGGGGGGGAACAAAAAAATAAAAAAAAAAATAGGGGGAGGAAAAAGAGGAGAGGGGGGAAAAAGGGGGGGGGGGGGGGGGGGGGAAAAGGGGGGGGGGGGGGGGAAAAAAAGGGGGAAAAAAGGGGGGAAAAGGGGGAAAAAGGGGGAAGGGGGAAAAGAGGGGGAGGGGGGAGGGGGAGAGAGAGAGGGGAGAGAGGGGAGAGGAGAGGGAGAGAGAGAAAGGGGGGGAGAGGGGGGGGAGGGGGAGGGGGAGAGAGGGGGGGAAGGGGGGGGGGGGGGGGGGGGGGGGGGGGGGGGGGAGAAGAGGAGAGAGAGAGAGGGGAGAGAGAGAGAGAGAGAGAGAGAGAGAGGAGAGAGGGGAGAGGGGGGGGAGAGAGAGAGGGGGAGAGGGGGGGGGAGGTGAGAGAGAGAGAGAAGGGGAGAGAGAGATAAAGGGGAGAGGGGGGAGAGAGAGAGAGAGAGAGAGAGAGAGAAAAAGAGAGAGAGAGAGAGAGAGAGAGCCAAGGAAAGTTTCTTTCTATATCCAAATGTCTCCTTATCAATACATTAACTCATTCAAAGTGCTGAAAAAATTACCCCTGGGAACTGCATAAATGCATCATGTTGACCCAGAACACTAATTACATCTTATATTATCACTGTGTCAGTTGACCGAGAACACTTTTCTAATTTTAAAGGCAGGCCCCGAACCTTTACATTCAAAACCTCTGCAGTTAGGAAAAATTCATCAAATCACTTTCAGGGACCCCAAACATAATTACATTACATTTAATTACATTTTGTTAAGTAAATTCTTACATTTTTTTATCACTGTGTCGGTTGACCCAGAACATTAATTACATTACATTTAATTATCACTGTGTCAGTTGATCCAGAACATTAATTACATTACATTTAATTATCACTGTGTCGGTTGACCCAGAACACTAATTACATTACATTTTATTATCACTCTGTCAGTTGACCCAGAACACTAATTACATTACATTTAATTATCACTGTGTCGGTTGACCCAGAACACTAATTACATTACATTTAATTATCACTCTGTCAGTTGACCCAGGACACTAATTACATTAATTTAATTATCACTCGCAGTTGACCCAGAACACTAATTACATTACATTTAATTATCACTCTGTCAGTTGACCCCCGAACACTAATTACATTACATTTAATTATCACTCTGTCAGTTGACCCAGAACACTAATTACATTACATTTAATTATCACTCTGTCAGTTGACCCAGAACACTAATTACATTACATTTAATTATCACTCTGTCAGTTGACCCAGAACACTAATTACATTATATTTAAATTATCACTCTGTCAGTTGACCCAGAACACTAATTACATTACATTTAATTATCACTGTGTTGGTTGACCCAGAACACTAATTACATTACATTTAATTATCACTGTGTCGGTTGACCCAGAACATTAATTACATTAATTATCACGGTGTCAGTAGATGCTCTCTGCTGGCAACTGTGTTCATGAGTGATATGTCACTTGATGCGGAAAACACCCAATCAGATGACGAAACATATGTTTTAGTGAAGAGAGTCATCATATCTAAAAGTCACAAAACAGATCTGCAATCACATATGAAGTATAAAAACAAAATCTTGTCTGCGTCACAACTCACCCTAGCTCCTCGTCTGCAAACTGTGGAAACTTGCCCATGACAAACATCATGATCTCTATCTTCTGGTAGTCGGGCAAGTGGTTGGCAAACTGACCTGAAAACAGACAGAAATGGCAAATTTTGATCACACACGAACAAGGGCAGACTGATCTCTAAAACACGCATACACACTCACTCAAACTCTCAATTATAATCATACACAAACAAGGGCAGACTGATCTTTAAAACACACACACTCACTCACTACTCTCAATTTTAACCATACACAAACAAGGGCAGACTGATCTTTAAAACACACACACTCACTCACTACTCTCAATTTTAACCATACACAAACAAGGGCAGACTGATCTTTAAAACACACACACTCACTCACTACTCTCAATTTTAACCATACACAAACAAGGGCAGACTGATCTTTAAAACACACACACACACTCTCAAACACAAACAAGGGCAGACTGATCTCTAAAACACACACACACATACTCAAACACAAACAAGGGCAGACTGATCTTTAAAACACACACACACACTCTCAAACACAAACAAGGGCAGACTGATCTCTAAAACACACACACACATACTCAAACACAAACAAGGGCAGACTGATCTCTAAAACACACACACACATACTCAAACACAAACAAGGGCAGACTGATCTCTAAAACACACACACACATACTCAAACACAAACAAGGGCAGACTGATCTTTAAAACACACACACATACTCAAACACAAACAAGGGCAGACTGATCTTTAAAACACACACATACTCAAACACAAACAAGGGCAGACTGATCTCTAAAACACACACACACACACTCTCAAACTATCTTTAAAACACACGCACACTCCAACTCCACATGTATCAGTATAAGTCCACATCGCTGCACTCAAAACTGCTGGGCCTGTCTAGGGGGCATACAATTTCAGTGACTTGAAGTACATATACATAAGCAAACTTCAGAAGCAAGATACATTTTGCAATCACATTGCTCCATCATTTTTTTTCTCTTGGGTGCAAGGGGAGTTGGGGGGGGGGGAGAGGGGGGAGAGGAGAAGGAGAGTGGAAGATGGCATTAAAGGCACTGGGGACTCACCAATGGTGTTAACAATGGCATCCTGAAACTTCAATTCTGCTGCGCTCTGAGCCTGGTTACTTCCCTTGCTGTCCACAGAGATTCTCAGATGCCTCAACAGATTGTTGAAGACTTCCAGCACAGAAGGCCCTGCAGAACCATGTAAAATGACATGTGTAAACAGATAGACAACTGAAAAGGACGTGACGAAGTGATGTCACACATGCAAAAGATGCCTGCATTTACTGACAGATACAAAATTAATGTGATAATAAACCTCCAGGGTTGTGCATTTCAATCATAAAAAAATAATAAATATTTTATTTTATTTTTTAAATGGCACAATATATGTTTATACACAATATTGCAACAAATATTGAGCAAAATGGATCTACATGGAAGATAAAACCTTGCATGCTTGTGAAACTTTAGGTGATGTATACACAGAACTGCATCTTTCCCTGTGCAATAACCACTTTTTTTTTTATTCGCCTATTTTCCCCAAAAATGTAATCATGAGAAAAAGCCAGACTTAAAATTTCTGAAAACAAATGAGTGTACAGTATAAAAACTGCAGTGCTACATTTATCCTACACACCACTCAGGTTAGGCTAAAAGCCTTCAGGAATGAGCTAGTAATTTTCTTTTCCGCAGATTATGCTACAAGACAGCAAATACCATGGCTTGTGTACACTTGACAAGCTGGGTTAAGGTTGTTGCTGTTAAGGCTGAGACAGCAAATACCATGGCTTGTGTACAACTTGACAAGCTGGGTTAAGGCTGTTGCTGTTAAGGCTGAGACAGCAAATACCATGGCTTGTGTACACTTGACAAGCTGGGTTAAGGTTGTTGCTGTTAGTGTTAAGGCTGAGACAGCAAATACCATGGCTTGTGTACACTTGACAAGCTGGGTTAAGGTTGTTGCTGTTAGTGTTAAGGCTGAGACAGCAAATACCATGGCTTGTGTACAAATTGACAAGCTGGGTTAAGGTTGTTGCTGTTAGTGTTAAGGCTGAGACAGCAAATACCATGGCTTGTGTACACTGGACAAGCTGGGTTAAGGTTGTTGTTGTTAGTGTTAAGGCTGAGACAGCAAATACCATGGCTTGTGTACAACTTGACAAGCTGGGTTAAGGCTGTTGCTGTTAAGGCTGAGACAGCAAATACCATGGCTTGTGTACACTTGACAAGCTGGGTGAAGACGGCTGGCAACAAAGCACCTACCTATTGACCCTCCAGCAGAGATGAGCACTGCCTCAAAGAGAACTGTGATGATGGACGTCTTGATTTCTGGGTCATCCTTCACATGCTTGTCCAGGTGGGACAGCAGCAGCTGGATGACTAGGTACCCATACTGACTCTGAAACAGCGCAGCACTACCAGTGAAACAGACCATGATGGAAAACCATACAGACTCTGAAACAGCACAACAGTCCCAGTGAAACAGACGATGATGGAAAACCGTACAGACTCTGAAACAGCATAACAGTCCCAGCGAAACAGACGATGATGGAAAACCTTACAGACGCTGAAACAGCGCAGCACTACCAGTGAAACAGACGATGATGGAAAACCGTACAGACTCTGAAACAGCATAACAGTCCCAGCGAAACAGACGATGATGGAAAACCTTACAGACGCTGAAACAGCGCAGCACTACCAGTGAAACAGACGATGATGGAAAACCATACAGACTCTGAAACAGCACAACAGTCCCAGTGAAACAATGGTGGAAAACCTTACAGACGCTGAAACAGCGCAGCACTACCAGTGAAACAGACGATGATGGAAAACCATACTGACTCTGAAACAGCATAACAGTCCCAGCGAAACAGACGATGATGGAAAACCTTACAGACTCTGAAACAGCACAGCACTACCAGTGAAACAGACGATGATGGAAAACCGTACAGACTCTGAAACAGCATAACAGTCCCAGTGAAACAGACGATGATGGAAAACCTTACAGACTCTGAAACAGCACAGCACTACCAGTGAAACAGATGATGTTGGAAAACCATACAGACTCTGAAACAGCATAACAGTCCCAGCGAAACAGACGATGATGGAAAACCTTACAGACTCTGAAACAGCACAGCACTACCAGTGAAACAGATGATGATGGAAAACCATACAGACTCTGAAACAGCATAACAGTCCCAGCGAAACAGACGATGATGGAAAACCTTACAGACTCTGAAACAGCACAGCACTACCAGTGAAACAGACGATGATGGAAAACCATACAGACTCTGAAACAGCACAACAGTCCCAGTGAAACAATGATGGAAAACCTTACAGACGCTGAAACAGCGCAGCACTACCAGTGAAACAGATGATGATGGAAAACCATACAGACTCTGAAACAGCATAACAGTCCCAGTGAAACAGATGATGATGGAAAACCTTACACTCTGAAACAGCACAGCACTACCAGCGAAAAAGACAATGATGGAAAACCAGACTCTGAAACAGCACAACAGTCCCAGTGAAACAGACGATGATGGAAAACCTTACTGACTCTGAAACAGTGCAGCACTACCAGTGAAACAGACAATGATGGAAAACCGTACAGATAAGAAACAGTACAACAGTCCCAGTGAAACAGATGATGATGGTAAAGCATACAGACTCTGAAACACCACAAGAGACACTACAACTGTCCCAGTGAAAGAACAGCCATTGTAACACCATACTGACACTGAAAAATCACAACAGTCCCAGTAAAACACCATCAATATGGTCTTGGAAACATGACAACAGACACTAGAACAAAACAAGCTGCCTCTGGAACATCTCACTGACTCTGAAAATTGCACAGTACAGGGACAGAGAGAAAGAGAGAGAGGGGGTGGGGGAGAGAGAGAGATTGAGAGAGAGAGAGAGAGAGAGAGAGAGAGAGAGAGAGAGAGAGAGAGAGAGAGAGAGACAGAGAGACAGAGAGGACAGACAGAGACAGACAGACAGACAGAGACAGACAGAGAGAGAGAGAGGGGGGGGAAGAGGAAGAGAGAGAGAGAGAGAGAGAGAGAGAGAGAGAGAGAGAGAGAGAGAGAGAGAGAGAGAGAGAGAGAGAGAGAGAGAGAGAGAGGGAGAGAGAGAGAAACAGACAGACAGACATATGGATGGGCAGGACACAGATACAGAGCCAGCAGTATGAAGGACGGAAATCAGTGTTTAATGCCCAGTCAACCATGAACCAGGACGAGACAGCAGTGGGAATATTCAACAAAAGTAGTCTGCAAAGCAGACCAAACCAGTTTGGGTTTGTAGAGGACTGACGACTGCTTACCTGCACAGAATACATGATGACCTTGAAGCACCTGACACCAAAGTGAGTTGGTACCCATGCCTTGTGGTTGTCCAGGTGACTGAAAACGAAAAACAACAACAGAAAATTAACTGAAACCTCAAACTGGTTATCATTCCATATAGAAAAACTGCATTCCACATTCACACACAGTTTGCATTTACTGGTAGCAGAGTCAAATTTAATATCAGCTAGAGGTACTGCATTCTACATTCACACACAGTTTGCATTTACTGGTAGCAGAGTCAAATTCAGTCAGAGGTTCTGATAAATAATTTTCCTTTTTTTTCTTTTCTTTTTAAACACACCTTTATGTGCAAATATTAGGGTTTGATATGCAACAATAAATGACAACAATAACTGAATCCATATATATTAATTACCATTCCCATCTATCTGTCCATGCATGTTTGTGTTGGACTCTTACAACCCCCTACACTGTGCTGGCAAGGGTTGTGCCCATTTTTGTTTCATAGTGGTGAGTGGTGTGGGGTTCTGTCCACAGGGTCACTCAGATCTACAGAAAGCCGTACAGGCTATAAAAAAGGGGTGGGTAGCTCAGTGGGGTGGGGTTCTGTCCAGAGGGGTTACTCAGATCTAAAGCTGTACAGGCTGTAAAAAAGGGTAGCTCAATACAGTGGGGTTCTGTACAGATGGTCACTTGGATCTACAGAAAGTGGTGCAGGTGATAAGGAAGGGTAGCTCAGTGGGGTGGGGTTCTGTACAGATGGTTACTTGGATCTACAGAAAGCTGTGCAGGCTATAAAAAAGGGTAGCTCAGTGGGGTGGGGTTAAGTAAAGATGGTCACTTGGATCTACAGAAAGCTGTGCAGGCGATAAAGAAGGGTAGCTCAGTGGGGCGGGGTTCTGTACAGATAGTCACTTGGACCTAAAGAAAGCTGTGCAGGCTATAAAAAAAGGGTGGGTAGCTCAGTGGGGTGGGGTCCAGAGGGGTCACTTGGATCTAAAGCTGTGCAGGCTGTAAAAAAAGGGTAGCTCAGCGGGGTGGGGTTCTGTATAGATAGTCACTTGGATCTAGAGAAAGCTGTGCAGGCTGTAAAAAAGGGTGGGTAGCTCAGTGGGGTAGGGTTCTGTCCAGATGGGTTACTCAGATCTAAAGCTGTGCAGGCTGTAAGAAAGGGTAGCTCAATATGGTGGGGTTCTGTGCAGAGGGGTCTTTCGGAGTTGGATCTAAAGAAAGTTGTGCAGGCTATCAAAAAAAGAAGAAGAAGGGGAAGCTCGGGAGGGGGGGGTGCTGTCCAAAGTAGTCTCTCAGAGTTGGATCTAAAGAAAGCTGTGTAGGTTGTAAAAAAAAGGGGAGCTCAGTGGGGTGGGGCTCTGTCCAGAGGGGCCTATTGGAGTTGGATCTAAAGAAAGCTGTGTAGGCTGTAAAAAAAAAAAAGGGTAGCTCCCTGAGGTGAGGAGGTTATGTCCAGAGGGGCCTATAGGGTCTAAAGAAAGCTGTGCAGGCTATAAAAAAAAGGGTAGTTCAGTGGTTGCAAGGGGCTGTACATGGTGGTGGGGGGCTCACTGTCTACCTGTGTAAGAACAACGGGATGTACCTCATCCTAACCCCAAAACCCCTCACGGCAGACTTGTTTCACTCACACAAGGACTGGGACCAGGACAGAGCGAATGTGGCCGTATGATGCGCGACAGACGAGATCCCGGAACACAACCTCTGCCAGGTGACCCGGTTCATCCTCATCCTTTGGACTTTCTACTTGATCCTTTCCAGTAGGCCTGGGGGGAAAGAAAGTTTCGTTTCAGCAACGATGCAAAGGATCAATCAGCAAGACAGCCACCAGTGTGCACAGGTGGCTTGTAACACGTACCTTGTCAAACAGTTCATCAATTCAGCTGCAAATGACATATATATGCACACTGCACAGAGAGAGACTGAGAGAGACAGACAGAGGGATAGAGAGACAGGGAGAGAAAGAGACAGAGAGAGAGACAGCCAGCCAGCCAGAGAGAAACAAAGACATAGCACACGTGGGAGAGACACACATACCTACAAACAAGTAAACACAAACTGTACACAGCAACAAGAAAAGTAAACATTCTGTCAACTTGTATTCAAAACCAAGAAAAGACAACCTGCATTACCATTCCAAACTCTTTTGTGACACTCAAAAATATATTTAGGTCATTAAATCTAAAATCTGTGGGAACTGAACCGGAACAAATGTGCCTGTTGAGACATATCTTATAGATTGTTTCCCACAATTTTTTTTATATACTCCAAACCTAAAAAATGCCTCCTAATGATTAACAAATATATATATATTATATATGACAGCGCCTGTTATTCCCTTGAAACTTGGGAAGCAGTTATAGCCCAGGCCCCGGACCATCCCTGCTTCAGAGGAAGGCATACCGTGAGTCCTGCATGTTGTACAGCAAGGAGGGGACAATCTTGTCCATGTGAATCGCCTCCCATATGTTGACCTGCAGCTCGTCGGACACTGTCTTGCGGACCACGCCCTGCAAGCCCCGCAGCCCGGCACTTCGGATCCTGCACAACCAGCAGCAGACGGGCATCACTTTGGATCACTCTAAAGTACAACCAACAGCAGACAGGCATCACTGTGGATCACTCTAAAGTACAACCAACAACAGACAGCCATCGCTGTTGATCACTCTAAAGTACAACAGCAGACAGGTATCAATGTAGATCACTCTAAAGTACAAGCAACAGCAGACATGCATCACTGTGGATCACTCTAAAGTACAACCAACAGCAGACAGGCATCACTGTGGATCACTCTAAAGTACAACCAACAACAGACAGGCATCACTTTGGATCACTCTAAAGTACAAGCAACAGCAGACAGGCATCACTGTGGATCACTCTAAAGTACAAGCAACAGCAGACAGACATCACTTTGGATCACTCTAAAGTACAAGCAACTGCAGACAGGCATCACTGTGGATCATTCTAAAGTACAAGCAACAGCAGACAGGTATCACTGTGGATCACTCTAAAGTACAACAAACAGCAGACAGGCATCACTGTGGATCACTCTAAAGTACAAGCAACAGCAGACAGGCATCACTGTGGATCACTCTAAGTCTAAAGTACAAGCAAGAGCAGACAGGCATCACTGTGGGTCACTCTAAAGTATCATCTACATATAACACAGTTCACTTGGCGTCCCCTTTAACTTCCCTTACAGATACAATACAATACAAATGTATTGCCAAGTGTCAATAGAACTGCACTGAGTCACCCCTGACAATGGGACAGAAAGCCAGACGCAAAACAGTAGTGCTAATGACCACACTTTTGTGACATAACAAACACAGAATTTTGACAAACTGCCCCATAAATCAACGGAGAAACTTCCCCTTGTATCTTTGGGGCCTGTCAAGCTTCCTTGCTGGGGACTCCTGGACGTTATCTTGATATTTAAAGCTCAGTCAACTGTGAAGGACATAGCAGGGTGAAACCAGTTACCCACTGACCCCCATCACCAGACCTCTTTTCCTACAATCCCTCCTGCATTCCTTTCCTGAGTCAAAGTTCCCTCCCATCCATCATACCGCTCAGCGGGGTTTATAATGGAAAATAAACATGTGTGCAGAACAGCTAACCCTGATTCACCGTTCAAGATATACAGCACTTAATGCTGAAAGAAGACTGGGGGAAAATGAAGGTGAATGAGCTCAGAAAACAGAAGTCAAAAAGGGCAGGATTCCTGAGGATCATTGGCAGCAGGTGAAGCATGTGCAGCTATAGTTGTGACCTATGCCAGGCTTGAAAAGGATGATGTCTTTGATAGCTCTGGATTCTCAGCAAAGGGGACCTTTGTTTCTGCATCCTCAACCATACCCCCCCCCCCCCCCCCCAATGGGGTTTATAATGGAAAATAAAACAGGTATGCAGAACAGCTAGCCATGACCAAGTCCAGGAAAAGCTTTCTGACACTGCTCTGTTCCCCCCACCACCCACCCCAATAATTCATATGAAACTGAGGTTGACAAGTTTGGTAATGTCATAAAAATGTATAACACACACACACATACACACACACTTAAAATTGTATAAAACGTATACTGAATGATTTGTGTGTGTGTGTGTGTGTTGTGTGTGTGTGTGTGTGTGTGTGTGTGTGTGTGTGTGTGTGTGTATAGGTGTTGCTTCTTTTCATATAAACATTCAATGAAAAACTACTTTATTTCATTTTATATTTATATATATCCTATTATATATAATTTATAAAAAAAATCTAACCTTTACCCCTGCAAAAAGAGAACATTTTTTTTGAGAAGAGAGAGAGAGAGAGAGAGAGAGAGAGAGAGAGAGAGAGAGAGAGAGAGAGAGAGGGGGAAAAAAGAAGAAGAAAAAAAGGGAGAAAAAAAAAGACCACACATAAAAAAAAAACGACACCAAGCACAAATAAAAAGAAAGTGATGAAAGAGAATCAACAATATAAAACACAAAAATAAAACACCAATAACACAATCATCTGGCAGACTGGTCTCGTCCATTTTTCAAAATGGATCCGCACAGCAGCATATTCAATTACACGCTAACAAGGCCAGACAGCCCACCCAACATGTCAAGTAGGCTTTGACAGATTGCTTTTTATTGATCCATCTCAGTGGCTAAAGGGGTGGTGTGGGAGGGAGGGAGGGGGGCGGGGGGAGGGGGGGGGGGGGGGGGGGGGGGGGGTCTGCTGCGAGGAAGACAATTAGGCAAGACTTGGAGAAGTCCAAAAGCTGCACGTCAGCAGCAGCGTGTGAATCAATGAATCCGGGTGACAAAGACAGAAGGGAAAGAGAGTGTTCTGCTTTTTTCCTCTTATCAAGTCGGTTTCCCTCTGACCTGTTATACAGAAGGAAAAGAGTGTTAAGCTTTTTCTGCTATTCAAGTCGGTCTCCCTCTGACCTATTATATAGAAGGAAATGAGAGTGTTCAGCTTTTTCTGCTATTCAAGTCTGTCTCCTTCTGACTGATTATTTCGAGGGGAAAAGAGAGTTTTGTTGTGTTGTAGCTTGGAAAAGGGAATTACCCTGAAAATTAGCATGTGTTTTGTCCTAATGAGTAGCATTCTTTTAAACCTTTTATGTGTTTAGAAAAGAATGTGTTCAACTTTTTCCTCTATTCAAGTCGGTCTCCCTCTGACTGATTATTTTGAGGGGAAAAGAGAGTTTTGTTGTGTTGTAGCTTGGAAAAGGGAATTACCCTGAAAATTAGCATGTGTTTTGTCCTAATGAGTAGCATTCTTTTAAACCTTTTATGTGTTTGGAAAAGAATGTGTTAAACTTCTTCCTCTATTCAAGTCTGCCTCCCTCTGACTGATTATTTCGAGGGGAAAAGAGAGTTTTGTTGTGTTGTAGCTTGGAAAAGGGAATTACCCTGAAAATTAGCATGTGTTTTGTCCTAATGAGTAGCATTCTTTTAAACCTTTTATGTGTTTAGAAAAGAATGTGTTCAACTTTTTCCTCTATTCAAGTCGGTCTCCCTCTAACCTATTATTTCGAAGGAAAAAAGAGTTTGTGTTGTAGCTTGAAAAAGGGAATTACCCCCAAAATTAGCATGTGGTGCTTTGTCCTAATGAGTAGCTTTCTTTTAAACCTTTTATGTGTTTGGAAAAGAGTGTGTTAAGCTTTTCGCTTGATTCAAGTCTGTCTCCCTCTGACCTATTATAGATATATAGAAGGAAAAGTGAGTGTCAAGCTGTTTCCTCTATTCAAGTCTGTTTCCATCTGACCTATTAAAAATATTATATAGAAGGGAAAAGAAAGCATTAAGCCTCTATCCAAGTCTGTCTCCCTCTGACCTATTATATATATATATACAGAAGGAAAAGAGAGTGTCAAGCTGTTTCCTCTATTCAAGTCTGTTTCCCTCTGACTATTATATAATCTTCTTATTCAAGTCTGTTCCCTCTGACCTATTATAGATATATAGAAGGAAAAGTGAGTGTCAAGCTGTTTCCTCTATTCAAGTCTGTTTCCATCTGACCTATTAAAAATATTATATAGAAGGGAAAAGAAAGCATTAAGCCTCTATCCAAGTCTGTCTCCCTCTGACCTATTATATATATATATAAGAAGAAAAAAGTACTATAAGTTTCCTCTGACCTATTATATATATATACAGAAGGAAAAGAGAGTGTCAAGCTGTTTTCTCTATCCAAGTCTGTCTCCCTCTGACCTATTATATATATATACAGAAGGAAAAGAGAGTGTCAAGCTGTTTTCTCTATCCAAGTCTGTCTCCCTCTGACCTATTGTATATATATACAGAAGGAAAAGAGAGTGTCAAGCTGTTTTCTCTATTCAAGCCTGTTTCCCTTTGACCTATTGTACTTTTCAAGCTTGTCTCTGACTCTGACCTATTTATTGTATAGAAAGGAAACTGAGTGTTAAGAGTTTTCCTCAATTCAAGTCTGTCTCCCTCTGATTGATTCAAGTCTGTCTCTCTCTGACCTATTATTTATATAGAAATAGAATGAAAAGAGAGCATTAAGATTTTTCCTCAACTCAAGTCTGTTCTCTTTCTGACCTATTATATAGAAAGGAAAGAGAATGTTAAGCTGTTTCCTCTATTTATTCATCTCCCTCTGACCTACTATATAGAAGGAAAAGACAGTGTTCAACTTTTTCTTTTCCTCTCTATTCATCTCAGTCTCCCAATGTCCAGTTCCCACTCTCCTGCTATGTGATCTTCCACCTCATCAGCACCCCCCACTCTCCTGCTATGTGACTTCCATCTCACCTCTCCTCTATCCATATAGCACCCCCCACTCTCCCGCTATGTGATCTTTCACCTCATCAGCACCCCCCACTCTCCCTATGTACTTCCACTCTGCCTGCTATGTGATCTTCACCTCATCAGCACCCCCCACTCTCCGCTATTGACTCCACCTCATCAGCACCCCCCACTCTCCCGCTATGTGATCTTCACCTCATCAGCACCCCCCACTCTCCCGCTATGTGATCTTCCACCTCATCAGCACCCCCCACTCTCCCGCTAAGTGATCTTCCACCTCATCAGCACCCCCCACTCTCCCGCTATGTGATCTTCCACCTCATCAGCACCCCCCACTCTCCCGCTAAGTGATCTTCCACCTCATCAGCACCCCCCACTCTCCCGCTATGTGATCTTCCACCTCATCAGCACCCCCCACTCTCCCGCTATGTGATCTTCCACCTCATCAGCACCCCCCACTCTCCCGCTATGTGATCTTCCACCTCATCAGCACCCCCCACTCTCCCGCTATGTGATCTTCCACCTCATCAGCACCCCCCACTCTCCCACTATGTGATCTTCCACCTCATCAGCACCAAACATGGACAGGTCATTAAGAGCAAGGGTTCTGGTAGGTTGCATAATGAGGCACATGAATTCCAATGCAAAGGAAATGAAATGGGAGCAGGGGAGGGAGGGAGGGGGGGAGAAGGTGTGTGTGTGGGGGGGGGAGAAGGGGGGGGGAAAGAAAGAGCAAGAGAGAAGAAAGAGAGACAGATTGAGAATGAGAGTGAGGCACCAATGAAGAAGCACACAGACACACACACTCTGGCGCATGCACATGCGTGCACACACACACATACACACACACACACAATACATTCACACACACACACTCACACAATATGTTCTCTCTCTCTCCCACACACACACACACACACACACACACACACACACACATGTACAGACTTACTTGCGCTGGGTTTCTTTGTCATACTGATCCCCAGAGTGACACATGGAGCTGAATTTGGACACAAAAAAGTCGTAGCGGCGATGATAAGATGGCGCGTCCTCTTCAATGTTGGAGAATTTGACAAACTGAAACCGACAGAATTTCACCCAAGTGCTAAAATGCATCAGAGAATACACCAAAGAAGGGAAAAAGACACTGATGGATGGACGTACAGCATAATCAGAGCAAAAATCTGAAAGAGAATGAGGCCCAGAGCATAATTAGATCCTACTTTTCTTTTTTAGAACTTCATTGTCCCTTGTGGTAAAGGCAGGTCGCCTTGCCTGGGTGAGGCACAGCAGCTGCAAGAGCCGCATTACCCGCTCCTAACCATGTGTGCAGTATTTCTGCGTGTCCAAGCAATGATATGGCTGCCAGCGTTTGGGATTTTTTTTTATATGCGCCCAGATGATGATGCATGCTATAGCACACGGGGGCTGCGTGGACGCCGTAAGAGAGTCTGCACTGAAAGCTGACTCCGGGAGAAAAATCCCTTACCGCTCCTGGGACTGAACCCGAGTCAGTATTGTGCCTGGTTTTTCACTAGGACATTCTACCAGCTGAGTTACTCCCTGCCCCAACAATATACAGGCAAAGCAATACACATACCAAGAACGGACCTGACAGAAAGAAAGACCCCCCCCCCCCCCCCACCTCCCCAAACTCAGTTTCAAAGTTAAGACAAGAGGAGTGGAGTCTGGAGTCCATTAACTTGCCATTTTTATTTTACAAGGGATTCCCATGGAACATATTTGTGGTCATGGAAATCTGGAGGTGGATTTGCACGGAGAGTGTTGAATGCAGCTTGCAGTGACAATCTGACAATGCCTAAGCGAAACAGACAAGAAAAAGATGAAGATGACAAGAAAGTGTTTAAAAAAAGAAGTGAAAGCATGTCCCCCTCCCCCTAAAAAACAACAACTCAAGCCACAGATATATATATATATGTTGATACTCACTCACACAAACATCACTAACAAGCAACACACAAACAACTCAAGCCACAGATATATATGTTGATACTCACTCGCACAAACATCACTAACAAGCAACACACAAACAACTCAAGCCACAGACATATATGTTGATACTCACTCACACAAACATCACTAACAAGCAACACACAAACAACTCAAGCCACAGATATATATGTTGATACTCACACAAACATCACTAACAAGCAACAAACAACTCAAGCCACAGATATATATGTTGATACTCACACAAACATCACTAACAAGCAACACATAAACAACTCAAGCCACAGATATATATGTTAATACTCACTCACACAAACATCACTAACAAGCAACACACAAACAACTCAAGCCACAGATATATGTTGATACTTACTCACACAAACATCACTAACAAGCAACACACAAACAACTCAAGCCACAGATATATATGCTGATACTCACTCGCACAAACATCACTAACAAGCAACACACAAACAACTCAAGCCACAGATATATATGCTGATACTCACTCGCACAAACATCACTAACAAGCAACACACAAACAACTCAAGCCACAGATATATGTTGATACTCACTCACACAAACATCACTAACAAGCAACACACAAACAAACAGCAAAAAACAACCACAAACACACATAAATCTCCTGGAAACAAAACACCTCCTCAAAACAAAAGCCCAAACAAAAAAGAACAGAGAAGAACAAGTCTCATGACACAGTGAAAGAAAAGTACATACAAGCAGTGTGCAAACCAGACATAAAGTTGAGCACTTACGGAAGACGTTGCAGTGATCTGCAGGTCGGGTTCACTACACTCGAGCAGCTTTTGCACCATCTTGAGATAACTCTCCACAAACAGGTTGAGGGAGTGAGCGTGGCAAGACACCAGCAACTGGTCTAGTGCCTCCATGGCAATGAACACATACCTGCACAACAAGCACCAAAGGTTTAGGAAGAGTTGTAATGCACAGCAAGAGCACTTGCTCACTCTTGAGCCAAAAGGTTGAGCACGATGGAGCACGGTTGCCACAGGCATGGGTGACTGTTACGTGCTGAGCTTTGCCCTACCCTGAGATTTCTCCAGTCAAATGCTGCACAGACTCTACTATAGTCCTTTCGATGAGACTATAAACTGAGGCCCCTCCCCCCCCAACCCCCCCACCTCCCGAATGCTCTATAAAAAAGCGACAGTCATTCATTCAGAATCACATATGACAAGAGCGCAGTGAGTCTGCTTGAGAGCACAGAATAGGGCTGTATAAAAGCAGTTAACCACAACATATATATACATATATATATGCATGCAAAAGTTTTTGGCCTACAGTGGTACACGTGTAAAAGATCCTGTTGTTCATGTCAGAGTTTGGTGGATTATGAAAACACCAAAATAACCCATATATATATGCACTCAAAGTGCCAGTGTTTATGGAGTGTTGAAGTTGGACACTATATGGAACAAGAAGAAGATGAAGAAGAAGTACCCAGACAGTGAGACTTGGTGCCAGTGCCTTACTTCTTCAGTCTACTACATGAACAGCGATCTCAGCTGATTAAAGAAAGAAATAGGAGAGCTGAATGCAACTCTGTTTTTATTTAACCAAATATCCAAAGCATGAACAACATACAGGCTTATAAATATAATACTGAATTTTCCACATTATTTTTCACACACACACACACACACACACACACACACACACACACACACACTACACATTTATTAAACAACATAAATCCAACTGAAATATAATTATCGCAAAGAAACATACTGCATATTTATTTTACTTTATTGCTCTTCTACACATTAATTATTTTTTTTATAATAATGATAATAACAGTAATATGTAATAAAGCACATTCTGATGCATGTGCATTCTCCTAGCACCTTTAAATTCTTTTTATTTGAAATAATTTATAGTTAACAATTTTAGTGATGTACTGTTACTTTGTATTAGCTCTAATTTAAACACCTGCAGATGCAACAATTCCATCACCAACATCACTGACCCAACAAAAACCACCACTGCAGCAGTGTACTTTACTAACAAATTTCACTTTTACTAAGGATTAGGCTGTTTTGCAAGTATGTAAATAATAACTCTTATATAATTCTAGCTACATTCTGTAAATATTTACAAGCTCACAGCACTGTACATTATCAACATCAACATGACAATCCAAAAACAAACAAAAAAGGACAAGTACTGTAAATGCATACATCAACACTCAAGCATAAATGTACATAAGGATAATCAACATGCTACACCAATTACAATCAAAAGTCAAATACTGACTCATATCTGTGTCTGTTGATGTCAGCTGTCAGTTTGTGCTCAAAGTACTGCCCAATTCTGTCCAGTTTTTCTGGCCGTGATGAAAGTGCATAGAACGTCAGCTTTTCCATGTTGCTCTTCACCAAGCCATCCTGCAGAGAACAATGGAAGAAACATTTATAAGCCATATTACTACAGCGGAATTCTTGGTGAATGACAAACCTTTAGAAATATAAATCATGACAAAATGGTCTGCTCAAAGAGGGGTGGTCTCTGGAAAGGGGGGTGGGTGTAATTAACCCTTTTAATGCTGAGGACTT
>JABMCL010000059.1:1142500-1210000 GCA_018857735.1 Alviniconcha marisindica
GTCCAATGCTCTTAAAGTTAATCAGTTGTGTTTTTTTAAAGCAGGTAGCATGGGTCTGACCCCTCTGCAATGTGAATGAGTGATGGACTTGACGAGTTCCTCACTGTCAACATAAATTTGCAAATTTATTTGTGCTTGTCTTGCCTTCATATGTGGCGATCATACAGTAAGAACACTGCATACGTTATACTTAATGATCCAATGACAATGTGTCCCTTTTGATAACTAACTTTTCCTTAAAACATCTGTGATGAGCATTGCCATATGTTAAAGATCCAATGTGCCCCTTTTGATAACTAACTTCTTCCTTAAAACATATGTGATAATGAATATATATATATGTAGATTAGAAGCTTTTTTGTATCTAATCACAGATGGTTATGTGGAAATACACAGAAGCTGCATAAAAGTAGCTGAAATATGCATATGGCTACTGCTAATTATAATAATGATAATAAAATAAAACTCAAGACTTAGATTCTGAACAGAACGTGTTTTGAGTTACTCCTGGTTTGATTCAAGGTCAGAAGTTGGGCGATTCTGCCGGCTACTTCTAGTTTTAGTACCACAGATGGCCATGGCAACCGTGTGGCAATCAATTCTGCCCAAATGCCATTAAAAGACTACATATTTGCAGTATGTTGCTTTGGTACTGCTTATAATCATGAGTGAAAGACACCCCTACTACCCTTCCGAATATTGCGCGATCAGAAATCCGCGACCAGCACCCAGCTACTGTCACTATTGATCGATGTTTAAAAATAGATACCCATGTCAAAAACGATACGTTAAATTAAACAACTCACCTGACATCTTTCTGTATTTCACTGCGGCAACAAAAGTTCAAAAACCAACATCACAGTTTCAATGCGTAGTCGCGAAACACTCAAAATACCGAAGCATTCTTCACCAAGTCCTCAATCCAGAAGCCATCTTCGCGACCCAGATCTCTTCGATCAATGAGAGTTATTTTCCCCTGTAAGTGGGCGTGGACAACTCGGCTCCGACTTCAACTCCCGTTACATTATGTCTTATATTATTTTTTGGTTCGCCCCGTATATGCCCGAAGGGCTATTGCAACTCGCTGTGTATGTATCACTGTACGCAATTATGCAAGTGTGAGCGTGAGGTTGTTGTTTTTGGGACAGTATTCTATGACGTGATCTAATGACAAATTTTAAACTTTGCGTGGTGCAGATACAAAACGTTTGTGTAGCTATACGATCTTCGATGGTAGCACTTAACTGACCCACTTTATGCCACTGTCATTGACCTAGTCCTTATTTTAAGTTCACAGTGGCGTCAGGCAGTTAAAACTGAGCCGTATTTCTCATCAGAAGTATTTTTGTTGTTTTTGTTAACAGAACAAATCCAAAACCTGTTTCAGAAAATTGGCCAGAAAATATGCAGATATTTCATCTGCATGCTTCATTTAGTTGTTTTATCAACATCAATAAAAAATGAAAATCTTGAAATCTGAGTTCCTTGGGTGCATGCATGTCAGTTCACTCTTTACAAATGCAGAGCTGAAAACAGAGAGAGAGTTGTGGAGTAAGTTGGTGTTTTACACCCAGTCAACCAGAGAGTCATGGATCTGTTAAGAGTCCATGGTGAGAGTACTTGCTCTAGAAAGCCAAGTTAAGCATGATCAACAAATGGATGGGTGACTGTTACATGCTAAGCTTTGTAGCTGCCAAGATCTCTAGGGAGAGTAGACTTAAAAAACAAACACCTTTGAATAAGACTGTAACCGAGGTCCCCTGTGTGCACGCATTTGCAAAAAGATCACATATGCATGTTAAAGATCCCTATGGTCCATGTCAGAGCTCAGTGGAATAAGGAAACAGCAAAATAACCCAGCATTCACCAAAAGTATCAGTCTTCAAAGTGTTAAGTTGGACACTGTATGGAAGGTTGGCTAGTGAATCATTTGAGACTGATAAAAGTTGCTGGGGACAAAATGGCAGCATTCATGGCTGTTTTCAAACAAATGGGATGAGAAACCGAGTAGAAAATTGCTGTGTGCGTGCATGTGCAAGCTTGTTTTATTCCAGCTGATAAGGCCCATGATGCTTCTTCAGTCTGGTTCTTTAAAATATACCCATCCTATCAACACACCTGATCAACAATGCAATGAGCAACTTGCCTTTTGGGCTTACAGGTGTATGTTTCCCTATGATAAATGATGTTTGTTCCAGTGCTATGTTCACTGATAAATATTAAAGCTGTCACCCCCAAATATGTGCAAGACTAGCAATTCACATTCAAAAGGGGATTTTTTTTAAAAGACTGTCTTTTTTTGGTGTGTGTTTAGTTGTTGTTGTTTTTATTAAGAAATCTGTCTTAGAAAACAATTATCTTCCTTAATATATACTCAAGATAGAAACCACACAAAATGTAACTTGACTGGGTAAGACAAAAAGACAAACAACTAACAGCATTCACAAAACAATACACACTCAATGTATTTTAATAAGACAGGACAAAATAATAATAATAAAAATAAATAAATTTTCAAGCAATAAACAATGTCACACTTATTCTACATTAAATAGTGTGTGAGGCAAAAAGCCAACATTGAAGTTTTTCACAACACCCACAGATGCTGCAGTCACCCAACACACACTTTCAACAATCAGAACACTTTGAAGTTCTCTTTTTTATTCATAGTGATGCACAAAGATTCATACAAACCGTCTCCAGTTCAGACACTAATTTCGACAAGCATGCTGGTATACAAGTAGCCTTCACAGCAATGATACACCATGTTTTGATACACACGTTCAAGCACAAACTCTCTGAATCAGAAGTACAGCATGTAGTTTGGGAACATTCAGCAAATGCTGCCCTGGCTTTCTGCTCTCAAAGGAATTATACCGTAATATGCTAGAAGTGCCTACAGCTTTGGCGGCGGGGTGGAGACAGACAAACAGTGATGTGCAATTTCATGCTCCACCATCCCGTTCATAAAACAAAACACACACACAAGTGTCATCAGAAATGAGAAACATTTGCCATTAATTAAAGAGATCTGTTAAAATCAATGAAAATTGTCAAGCTATTTTTCACCTCCCAAGCGGAGAAGTGTCAAAAGAGAGTAAATGTTAAAACCACTTAAAAATCTAGTCCATAAAACTTTTCATTGCTCTTTACTCTTCATAAAATCATACCTATGACTACAACAGCCATAAACTGAGAGAGAAAAACAAATGGGGAATGAAGGGGGGGTGAGGGTGGGGGTTGGGAGGGTGAGGGGTTGGTAAGGATGCCACTTCCAAGTTTCAGACACACAACTAGGTTTCATTCAATCTAACTGCAGTTGGGACTGAACATCATCAGTTTCCTGCAGTCAAACCCAAAGCACCGAGAAAGATGGACAGAAGTCCATCGAAAGCTGATCACAAGTTGCCGCATTTTCTGCTGAGTGCCCATGTCAAACACTTGTAACTACTGTGGAGAGTAAGGGGAGGAGCAAGGTAGGAAAGCACTTCCAACATTAACACGTTTCCCTGAAAAACAAACATCTGAATCAAAGCTGACTGCTTGTGTTCAGGAGAAAGATCAGAACACACAAAAGGTTAAAAAGAAAAAAAGGCTCATTTTAAAACAAACTTTCTTTTTAATCTTTTGTCTGTTTTGATGAGATTTCCTTGAGTGAACTTTGCCAAATTTGATTTCCATGATACATGTGAAACTAAACTATTGGAAAATCACAATAAATGAGACAAGACACCCTAACACTGAAATACCCCCAGTTAAGATAAATCAGATTCATAAAATGCCTGCTAACCAGAGCAGAGTAACTTCAACAGTACACAAAAAAAGATGACCACACTGACTTATGCATACCAATGTAAATAAGTTAAGAACTCACACAGAAATTATACAGAATACAAATACATCCGGTGACAAATTCAGAAGAATTAGCCTTCTCAAAAAAACGTTTTGTGCAACAGGTAGAGAAGAGCAAAAGAGAAACATTATAATAAGCCTTTTGCTTTAAGGTGCCCCACTGCTTGTACATCAAATTCTTTTTCTCGCTGCACTGAATGATCCAGCAGTTACACACATGATGTATGCTCAGGTAACTGTAACCAGCAGCCTAACACCGAAGGTGTGGCAGTCTGTGTTTACTGGGTAATTTCTCAGACGAGATAACAAAGTAATCATGACTCCTTATAATGGATTGGTCAGCTTAACACTTGGCAGTGTTATGAACACCCAAGCAATGGCACATCTAGCTATTTATCATGCACAAAACACATTTTCCAAATGGAGCATAAAATGAAAACTGGGCATTTTAAAATAAACTCCTAAATATGTCTTTATTTTGATCTCTACCAACTGTTGGACAAAACAACACCAGTATACTTTGAGAAGGCTGGCGGTTCCTGGAAAGCACCCCACTGCTTGTGTGTTGGATATTCTGTGCTGCTCACCAAAAGCAGATGCAGGGAAAAACTTTTGGGAAACCACAGTAACCTGTGCAACAACATGGTTCACAGGGACTTGGACTAGAGCCAAATAAGGACCTTATAAGGACTTGTAAGGACCAGTGTTAGATTTTGTAAGGACCATTGCAACAGTAAGGAACACACACAAAATGAGCTGAATTTTGCATGTCGAGCGTAGTGTTTGTCCAGCTTATCTTTTAGAACCCACTCCAGTTATGCACTGTCCTTTAGCCTGCGGTCTTGGAACAAACATTCTCTCGGCATCTTTGCCGTCAGCTCAGGTTCTTGCACAGTTTGAATTTTGCAACCAAATAGCTGACCTGGAAGTTATCGCATAATCTTACGACCGTGATTTTGGCTGCACGTGACCTAAATGAACATGGAGGAAAGCATTGTCTGCTTCAGACATCATCTCAACCTATATCCAAACAATTTCGAAATTCAGTAAATGTGTGGAACCATCCAGTATCACCGACTTGGAAAAATGAGAGGAGTTTATAACTACCCATGAGCATTTTTAGTATTAGCTAGACTTGTAAGGACCGTGGTGCAAATATAAGGACTTGTAAGGCCTTACTTGGCAAATTCAGTTTGTACGTACTGGTAAGCACCTGTAAGGACCCTGGGAACCTTGGACAAACACTCCAGAAATGAAAATGGAATACATCCACCATTTGCTGGGGGGTTTGAACATTTTCTGGATTTTTGCACAAACGAGTATATCAAGGCAATCTGAGCGACATTTTATCTGCCGTGTCCCATATAGCCACATCCTCCGCTATAAAAACGGTGACACAGCAGAATGGCAACAACCTCTGCTACACAAATGGTGACGCAGCAAATATTTAAACCTGTCAAAAAGAAAACCAATCTCAAAAATAAATGTTTGAACTTCAGTTTTTCCATGATACGGCAGTAACATATGGTGTTGACTGAATGATATACTTGCTATGGTTAATCAAGCATTGGGATGTCATACTTTTCAGCCAAGACTACGTTCACTTCATCAGCAGTTTCAGTGAGTTAATGATCTGAATGATCTGTCTCATACAATTACACCAATATATGTCACACCAACAAGGAATGGTAGAGTGTCAATCAGCTGCAACTTTGAAAGTACAAAATACTGATTTTCGTTGTGCCCCAAACTGGGTCATTCACCAACAGTCACACGAATCTCCACTAAATTCTCAGGTGTTGAGGCACTGGTCATCTGTCTATGAGGAAAACAATTAAAAAACATACCTGAGACAAGGAACATTGGTGTCTTTTTCATGATCATCTAATCAGAAATTTCCCCACTGCCATGCAAAAAAAAAAAAGTAAAAAAAAAAGAAGGCAGTTTTCCATTCTTAGTGCTCTTGAAATTAGGTCAAAAGTTACCAGAACAGATATGAAAGTATAGTGTAACTGTAAAGCTGAGTCAAGGTTATTGTCATGCAAAGTTTGAAAGTTTACCTATCCAGTCTCAAAGAAAAAGGCAATTTTAATGATATGCCTCACAATACAAGCACCTCACAAATGTTCATCATCACAAATCTTTGCATGCCTTTTCAAGCAATTCATAACTAATAATGAATGACTGATTAACAAAATCATGAGAAGAGGATGAGGCAAAAGCAAAAAAACAAACCAAATCAACAGAGACAAAAAAATGAGAGCGGGAACTGAAAAAATAACAGAAGCAACACTATGTGATACAACACTCATACAGTAATGACCTTCCGAAACATCTGCATTGCAACCTTTCAGTTTCAAGCCTGAGGTTGTTGAGAATTGACTGATGAGGGACAAATGTCTAGCTGTGCTAAGGCACTCCACAGCAAAAGCCACAACATCAGGGGTTGTCATGTCCATTGCAGTTGACAGCTGCGCGATCCTTGGCCAGAAACACTGTGTGCTGACCACCTGATGACACCATCACACCTGCCCTGTAACACAAAGTAACACTCTTGTTACTGCAAACATTTCCAAGTGTTAAAGCACCAGATCTTATGGATTGTGAGGGTGCAGGAAACAAAATGAACAACAAAAATCTTTCTTGACATCATTATTCAGAGACAGTGGAGAGAAATTCCAAGCATTTTGTTTAAAAAAGAGAAAAGGGAAAAAAAAGTTAACAGACAAGTCTGATGTAGAATGCTGCAGGAATTCCAAAATACAAGAAAACAAAAAGTACTATGTAAGGAGAGGAAAGTGAAGCCCTACATAGGAAAAAAAGAGAGAGAAGAAGGAAAAAGAGAGAATATTTTAAATAAAAAGTCTAAAAACCTTCATTCGCACCCCCACCCCACCCCCAGATTAGTAAGAACAGATCCTATCAGACCAAATGTTTCTGTGGATGTTAAGCACCATGTTTTTTGCTTACTTATCAGACCAAAGGCAAATGGAAAAGGACTCCAGAGGAAGGACTGGCTACCAATGGCTAAAGTCAGATCAGCAAATAAAACAAGCAAGAAAACAGATGAAAATCATGGTCTCAAGTTTGTAAGAAGACAGAAGTAAAGCTACTGGGAATACAGCCTATCCAAGCCAGGCCTTTGGTTTTCTATTGCGCACACTGACAGGTTTAAAAATGACCTGTAGAAGATGACGTATAATGAAACCTCCCAATAAAAGATGACTGACAAGGGAAACTGCCCCTCTCCTACACCCACAAGTCTAGAAACTCTGTCCTGATCACATGTACATTTTGTGATTTACTCTGAACAAAAGACTACACCCACAAGCTTAGAAACTCTTTCTTAATCACATATACATTTTGTGACGTAAGTAACTTGATTCTTTGTGCCCAGAAATTTTGCAATTTACTCTGAACAAAAGACTACCACTCTTTTACAACCATAAATTTTAAAACTCCTTGCTTCTTAATTACATGTACATTTAGTGATTTACCCCACACCAAAGTTGCCCTGATATAACCGTCACGGTTGACAGGGCATATAAAAACATATACAAAATCAATGACGTAAAAATCAATGATCTATCCCCCACCTCCTTATGACCGCAAGTTTAGAAACTAATTTTTACTTTATCACAGGTAAATCTTGATTATTTTGAGTACCCCTAACCAAAGACCATCATGCTTTTCAGAGCAACTGTGCCAAGTTTAGGGGTGGTCAGTCAACAGAGGTTTGACTGTATTAACAAACCAATTAACCCACTGCCAAGTCAACCACATTAGAAACTAATAGAAGGCATGCCTGGGGATTTTTCAGATATCCGGTTGTAAGTGGTTTCCCCAGTCAAACACGAAAAAGATATGAAAGCAAAAAATATTCTTTTTAAGGCATTCTATCAGTTTTATTTTTTTCCCTCTTGGTACTTTGGATCAAGATTTAACATTTCAAATTCAAGCTTCACTGCAACTGCATATGAAAGACAAAAACAAAGCAAAAATCAGCAACATGAATGTGACGTGTTGGTAATCTCTGTTTAAACTTTGTTTACTGAAAACGAAAACATGCCAGTTTCAGTGTAACTGAAAGCTACCTGGTCTCAAGCTGCTTGCCAGTGACTTGTACCGGAGACCAGGCATCATCCTCAGAACCAGTTCCAAGCTGCTTTGAGGTGCCCATACCCCAGGCGTAGATCTTGCCTGTAACGAACAAACAAAGTTTGGAATCACGATACATGCCCTTTTAGCCCTGCTAGAACCCCCACCCCTGTCCCTCCCATCCCCCGCTGAGTCTGCACGAACTCAGTCTGCAAGTCTGCATAGGTTAAAGTTGCTATACTAACGTCAACACCATCCACTTTTTTGTGCACAAATTCTAAATTATCAGCCCACTGCCCTCTCTTTAAACTAAAATGATTATGCAGCCATTGAAACACAAACATTACATGGTAAACTGAAATATACACATTTTGCAGGTATAACTGTTTACACTTGTAGTTAACCAGAATATTCTGACACTACTGGCTGTGCAAGTCAATTTTTGTTTCCTTTTGCAAGGAACACAGGAGAAAGAAACCTAAATGGATTCAGGTTAATCAGAGTGATGTGGTGCATACAAAGATCAGCACTGATTGCAAGACTGCTTGCCATCATTCCCACAGGTCCAATCAGCTGGTCCGAAAAGTAACAAAAAGAGCAAACATTTAGTTGGCTAAGTTCAGAACTTGGAAAATACAACCATTATATTGTATGGAAATGGGTCAAGGTCACTGAAATTGGTCTCACACAATGCTCTACGTGTGTGTAGAATATCGTATTTAGGTTAATATGTATTATGTGAGCACTCAGGGCGTTGATGAGTGCATGATAAATGTACATTATTATTATTATTTGAATAGGTCACGCTCCTGGGATCCAGTCCCTGCCGCTACCTCTCCAGAGACAACCCTGGTCAATGGAACTTGCGAACAGCACAGCATGTCACTGTCACAGAAGGTCACTGTGTTGCAAAGCCTGAATGATAACACACTTAACTCTTTAAAGGCTTTCCACCTCTTAAGACACCGAACTTAGCAGTATGCTTGACGACAATCCATGTCTTTGGATGCGGTAAGAATGAAAAAAATTTAACGGTCTGAGTGAGTTTCGCATTGATTGGAGGCAATTATATTACCCTAATGGCATCAATTTCGGACACTTTAGTAATCCCCCTTAGTCCAGTCAAGTGTTCCTTTGTCTGTTTTGGCCTTTGTAACATGTGTGTGAAACTGATGAAAGATGTACGTTTCAAAATGGCGGTGCGCAGAGTGAACCTGCGTTACTTGACGAGGGAAGCTGTGGAATTAGTACTGAATGAGGGCTTGAATTGAGAAGATTTTTCGGACACTGATTCTGAAGAGATCATTGCTGATTCTGGCAAGGAGTTTGCGCTAATAGATCTTGAGGCAGACTCGAGTGACAGTGATAATAACATCTTCATTTTCATCATTGGGATCCGTGCAACCAGTACAATAAAACTTTTTTTTAAACTGTTTTCCTGCTTTGCTGTTGTGACAGAGAAAAGTATCTGATATGACTCTTTGGATCATTTATCTGACAAGCACACATCCTAAGCTTTCTAAAAATGTATGTGTTTATCTTATTATTCCTAGTAGTTTATTTACTACAATTTCTTTTAAACGGGCAAAAACAGTGCGTTGATAGGAGCTGACAGCGTCTTTTTGTGGTGTCTTGAAGAGTTCAACAGGCACATCAGTGCTAATCACTGCACAGACTAACACGATTTTTCATCAATTATGATAGCCCAAAAGTAGAAATGGAAGTCCAGATCACAGAGCGAGGTTTGACCTCTAACCTCAAAGGCTTCTGTGAAGACTGATATGGACACCTTGGTATCAAGACAAAATTGTACGCACACAGAGTAGAAACTCTCCTGATGTGGGTAAATAATATTAAGTATAATTCGTAATGAAAAGTACTTAAAAAGCACAAAATCTTGTCAATAGAGACTATTCTAACACACACGCACGCATATACAGGCACCTGCACACAAGCTTAATTTACACAACCTTAAACAGGCAGCAAACAGAGACGAAGACAGGAATGGAGATGGAAGATGGATGAAGATGGATGGATGAAGACAGCAGCAGGGAATGTAAAACACGGCAGGTCTATAGTTTTGGGAAAAGAAATGTTCTTAGGTTACACTTGAATGAGTCAAGCATTGCACAATTCTTGCACCAAAGAAGATCATGAACGTTGACGAAGTTGTGAACGCAGCATGCAGACGGCTAACCAAACATCACAGCACTGATCGCCTGGAGAAAGGAGGCAGAGATTGACAGAAAAAGGCAGTGCTGTGATACCATTCTAAAGTAAACTGAATCCACACTGACCTGTATCTGTAAGAGCAAAGGACACACATCCTCCTGCTGCAACATCAACGCAGGTCTCAGACTGAAGATCAGCCACCAGAGTAGGTTCCGTTTTCTCTGTGCACCCCTCCCCATGTCCAAGGCGACCATAATCAGCACGGCCAAGTGTGTAAACTTTGCCTGAAAATGGTATAAAAAGCAGGAAGTGTGTAAACTTTGCCTGAAAATGGTATAAAAAACAGGAAATATAACGTATGAACAAGTGTGCAATTTGCCTAAAATGTTTAAAAGCAGAAAATGTACCAGTGTTTTGGAGAGTGGAAGTGCTGTACAGCAACTGGCAAAATTCAGAGTAATACAAATATGCAAATAACTCCGTAATAATCCTAACAAAATGTAAGTCAACAGGGAAAAAAAAATTTGACAACAGATTGGAAAAATAAAAAAAATGTTCGGAAAATGATCTGAAATATGGAAGACTTGAAAATCATACCATTCTGTTCATCTGTTGCAAATTTATGCATCACTCCTGTTTCTCACCTGCATTATTCTAATGACACAGAGGACGCACATTTGAGAGACCAGCATGTCATAGAAAATCACCTTTGGTGTCCAGTGCGACAGTATGGTGTTGGCCACCACTTAGCATCTGCCACTCACGTCCATGGACAGCAAATGACTGAGCACGCTCTGGTATGAACCGGTTCTCCATGTCACCAAAACCTTTGCCGCACAAACAAACAATACAATTTTGGTCACAAAATGGCTGCTTCCATAACACTTCTGACAAGGATTTTCCTTATGTTCCGAAAGGCCAAGAACACCAAAAAATAAAGTTATCCACTTCAGCTGTTGTCCACCTTGTGTTATTTATGGATCACTTCAAATATATATATTGTAAGAAGCATTTACTTAAATGTGTGCACACATAAAAGTAGAACCATAACATGGCAGCAACAAATACTAATCTGATAGATATGCTCCCTTATTCCCCATTGCCAATCACCAAAGCCACTCCATTATATACATCTTGTTTTACTCTGTCTTTATATATGTCTAACCCCCCCCCCCCCCCCCCCCCAACCAAATACTTATAATTTCCATTATTAGAGTTACAGAAACCCTGATGTAGCACCTGACATGGAGACAAATAACTGACCTAACTGATAGTAGTTGTTGAGACCCCAGGCATAGATGTCACCAGTCTCTTTCTCCTTGGCAAAGGTCATGTATTGGCCGGTCCATACATCAGAGAACTTTGCCATTTTACGTGTCTTGTACTTCTTGCAACGCACAAGGCCAGCATTCAAGATGGTATCTGGATGAATAGGTAAGATGAGGTCCATTTAAAAAAAACACGACTACTGTGACCAAACCAAGGCACACATAGTTTAGTTCCTAAAGAAATAGACAAAGGCTAACTCTTTTCAATAAGTAACTTTATCACTGAGTAGAAGCAGGAATTGGATTTTAATGTTCTGTCAACCACACAGGGTCACTTCAGGACAGTAAAACTCATGTCATAAGCAAATACACATTTCTAAACTCTTCTCACATATATATATCAATCTACAAAATCAATCACTTCGCAAACATAAAACATACACAGACAAACATCAGACACAAAATTTCAAAGAGTTAGTCCCTTCAATATTACCCCTGTTAAAAGAGCACATAAGGCTAGGACATGCTGGTATCGTCCACCATTCCATCTATCGATACCAAGTTAAAGAAAAATAGAAAAAAAGAATGGACAGACACAATATTTTAAATTTATTTTTTAAATATAATTTATAAATGCATAATGGCAAATACCAGTGCCATATGGCAGCAAGCTGCATACACCACCTACCAACCATCATCTCCTATCTGCTCAACAAGAGCCATACGAAAAAGTCTAACCCTTAACAAAAAATATTTGAGAGTTTTCTGGAAAAAAGTCAGGAGAATGGACCATTAGCAGAAAAATGACAAGACAGAAAGAGCAAGAGGACTAGGCAGAAAAAACAAGAGAGGAGATAGGAAAGAGGAATCAAATGACAGCCCTGAGATTCCAGACAGGAGGGAAACATGAGATATCCCCGGCCTCCCTGCGGGGTTTATCACTGACATAAACAAGGTTCTTAACGGCAAAATGAAACACAACTCTGAACAAACAAAATGGAACAAAAGGGAATAAAATGTATCCGTTAAAACAAGCCAGATCTACTTGTGCACAGTTTACTTCAAGCTCAAGTCAGTGCAGCCAGTAATAAATCAACAACTTGGATACAATATAGCATCACAAAAATCCACATTAACACCCCGATTACTAATACTGGTACTACCTTTCTCCTGATTACTGTGGAGTACTGAAACAAAACTGAAGAGACCAAGAAAACCCAGTGACAATGGTGGAGTACTGAAACACAAAACTGAAGGGACCAAGAAAACCCAGTGACAATGCTGGGGTACTGAAACACAAAACTGAAGGGACCAAGAAAACCCAGTGACAATGCTGGGGTACTGACACACAAAACTGAAAGGACCAAGAAAACCCAGTGACAATGCTGGGGTACTGACACACAAAACTGAAGGGACCAAGAAAACCCAGTGACAATGGTGGGGTACTGAAACACAAAACTGAAGGGACCAAGAAAACCCAATGACAATGGTGGGGTACTAAAACACAAAACTGAAGGGATCAAGAAAACCCAGTGACAATGGTGGGGTACTGAAACACAAAACTGAAGGGACCAAGAAAACCCAGTGACAATGGTGGGGTACTGAAACACAAAATTGAAGGGACCAAGAAAACCCAGTGACAATGGTGGGGTACTGAAACACAAAACTGAAGGGACCAAGAAAAGCCAATGACAAAGACTATGTGTTGTTAGAGATTTCATGCCGGTACAGTGGAATCCTCTCAGGGAAAACTCCAGTTTAAGACTAGGAGGAAATTCAGTGTTGCACTCTTTCTCTTTTTAAAGACTGTTCTGTTAGCAGTTAGGAAGAAGTTTTCATGGTCCCAGTCTCATGGCTGTAGTTTAAAGGTCAACTTCCAAGGGATACCCCTCAGGTCACAGACACAGACAGGTCTCTCCAGGATTTGGGCAGGGAGCTTGGCAAAGGCAATTATTCAATGGAGGCGATGAAGTGAACGTATGCAGAACATAAAACATTCAGATGTTACGTCATTTGACAAAAAATGTCTGATGTTGACGATGTTTTCTCAGTACATGATTCAAACCACACATTAAACATGATGATGTGGCAGTTACTGATTCAGGTCAATGTTCTGCTGTTGTTGTGTTTTTTACATTTCTCTGGAGGCATACATTTACAAAAGACATGTATACATGCCACTAATTCTGACTTACAGAAACAGACATGACCTAGAAACCTGGTTGCCCTGTCCTAACTTCATCAACTCAGGATTAATTCAGCCAAACAAACATGCCATGCAGAATTCAGTGACTAAAGAAGGGTTAAAAAAGTTAAAATACTAGCTGCAAAATCTCACTCTGGGCCGAGTTTCAGGCACTCCATGTCAATTGTTTGCCAGAAATCTTGCAATTCGTCAGCCCCAATCTGGGATGTTCACTGTGGTCAACTGGTTCCCAGTACTGCAGTCATGCTTGCTATGTACTGGGCAGTTCAACCTTCAAGAGGATTCCACTTTATATCAAAGGTGCCAGTAAAAAAAAATTGTTGCTCAACATTTCATGCTGCTAGTGCTTGTGTTAGCAGAACTCCATTGTAATCTCTCGTCAAAACAAAGTGAGTTAAACTTCAGAGAGGCAGCTGAAGTGGGGCAAGCTGAAACCTCGCTGACGGTACGTTAAAACCTCACTGACCTAAACCATGACGACCACCTCGTGTGGAGAAACACTCGGCGATTCGACCCAGCTGACCTTGCTCGGCACAGCCTGCAAAGTGAAAGATTAGCATTCACCATCACTGACCTAAACCTAGGCGACCACCACGCGTAGAGAAACACTCCGCCACTCGACCCAGTTGACCCTGCTCAGCACAACCTGCAAAGTCAAACATCCATAAGTAAAATCTGAGCTTTGACAAAAATCAAATCCTTTCAATCCTAACAAGCTGGCTTAAATTTGACATGATGCTCAACTCAAAATAACCTTACTAGACGTATGACATGATGCTCAGCTCAAAATAACATTACTAAATGTTGCTGCTACCATCCAACTGATACTAATGATCTCTTGTGAACCATAATGAATTCAGTGCACAAGGCAGGCAGATAGACAAATAACTGATGATTTTTACCACCCAGTCAGCCATGATGGTTATATCAGGGAGACACACTGCAGCTAGAAGAAAAGTGAGTATCTGTCACATTCTCCTCATCCAAATTCTGCCAGCATCACGTGCAATAAAGAATGCTCAGTTCAGCTCAGTCAATGATGCACACTATGCTGAGTGATATTTTAAAAGGAGGAAGAACAAAAGTTTATCTGAGGTAAGACATGGTAACAGCTGAAGCGACCTCTCCCTCCTAATGAGATTCCTCAACAGGCAAGTTTCTGCTGTGGAAAATTACTCAGCTTGTGTTAAGAAAAAAAGAAAAAATCAGCACAGCATAACCATTCCAAAGAGGAATTTCCAACCATGATAAACTCTTGTAAAACACCCACAGAAACGTCTGATATACATATTTGTGTTTTTTTACCTAGTGTATAGAGCTCGCCAAAGTCTGTGAGACAAGCAATATGGTCGCTGCCAGAGGCAATCTTGACAACTACAGCATCAGGAAGCACTTCAATTGGCGTCTTCTCAATGCCGTTCTTTGTCAAACCCATTGATCCACTGGCGTCCTGTATTTACAGAAAATAAATGCTTCTGTGATCTTAAGACCATGCAGGCCGAATAAATTCAAGATCTGTACAACAACAACAAAAACTTACTGGAAAAAGGGATGGGTGGGGTGGGTAAAAAAATCAGGCACGGAAAGCAAACACACACATGCATAACACAACCAAATGATTACGACAAATCTTTGGCAAGAAAATAATGCCACAGTAGCTGTAAATTTCTGTCACAAAATTCAAATTCAAAACACCACAATTATAGTGTAAAATTAGAATAAAATACTAAAACATCTGTAAGCTGTAAGCAATGCATTAATAATATGATCAACAAGTCATGCTAATCAGACTTGCTAAAGCACCTGGGAATTACAACAAGAAAAAAATGACTGTATACCCTAAAGTTTCCAAAAGCAAAGACTCTGCCATCCTCTGTGAGTGCTGCCGTGTGACTGTCTCCAGCAGTCACCTGAACAACTTTTTCCAGCCCTTCTACCAAAGCTGGTTCTGTCTCTGTCCCCTCCTCTGAAGTGTCGCGGCCAAGGGCGCCCTCATCATTACAGCCGAACGTGTACAACTGTACAAACACACACAACCTTAGATCTGGCAACACTGATCTTTTCTTCTCTCTCTTTCCTTTTTTTTTTTTTAAAGCGCTTAGGGCTCAATAAAATGGTGTGCATGAAGTTGTCATTATTATTTTCAATTTCTTTCTATATAAGCCTAGGAGCATACAAGTCTAATATCAAAATGAGTTATGTTGTTATGATCATCTAAAAATACTTAGCATACGTCTGATGTCAGGATTAATAAAACACCAGTCTGTAGTATTTGTACTGGTTATACAATATAGTATTCACAGTAGTTCAGGTCAGCCTCATTTATACTGATATAATACACTGTGAGAAAACCCTGAACACAACATGGTGTAACTTCATACACGTAAGCCTTAATACACATCAATGTCCACTTGTATGATCTATAGCATAGTTTAACTCCATTTAGACAGCCACTGACTTGCTCATTGCCCTTTTCAGAGGCCTTCAATTAACAAAGCTCTTGCTTGTTATGACTTGCACATGTATAATAAACATGTCATTTAGCTCTGAATTATACAGTTTAATGGTAGTTTGCCATATATTATGCATTTAGGTCATGTATTCATAAAATGCAGCTTCTATAACTAAATTTTGTTTTGTTACTGTGTCCATGCACAAATACAGTGAAATACACTTTAATACAGTTTCATCTGGACAGCAGTTAAATCCTTACAGATCATAAATGTATCAATCTCCACAGGAAAATCAAAGACTAGTGTCTACACACACCAGTATACCAACAGATTGCACAGATGTATAGTATATCACTATATGTCTGATGTTTTCATTGTTGTTGTATTTTTTTCATTTCAGAATCCAAGTGAAAATACACCGCTACTGTGCTAGGACTATGAGCAGGACTCAAACTACAAAGGGATTCCTGAAGTAGATCTAGCCCAAAATAATAATTATAAATTAAACCAAAAAGAAAAATGAAATGAAACCTTACCTGTCCTTTGCTGGTCAGACAGACTGTGTGCATGCCCCCAGCGCACACCTGTATTACAGGGTCTGGGATGTTAACAAAGCCAGCGCGCATTCTCTCCATCACGTCTGGGCCAAGCCCAAGCTGACCAACATCCCCCTCACCACATGTCAAGACGACACCTTCTGTTTTGCCATGGGAACTGTGGCTGACTACAACTTGTAAGTGTAAAACACACAATTTTTTTTCCGTAAACAAGATATGAATATAATCAGCACAGACAAAGAAGAAAGGAGAAAATGATGAAGTTAATAAGTATTGCCAGTACATTTCATACAAAGAAGACATCCCATCCCACCAAACATAACCCACAGCACTGCATCATTTTCACTCAGTCATTCTCTTGCCCCAACTTCCCGCTTAATAAGTTACTGTGTGTTTTTGTTTGGCAAAGAGATGCAACTGAGACAGTGAGAATCTCAGAATGAGAACTGAACTCAAAGTCAGGTCAAAATACATTAAATGTATGCCTCATAGTAACAGCAATTCAACTAACCACTAATGGATGAATTTTTTTTAAACATGTAAAAATAATGTCAAAAACATTAGAATTGATATTATATATAATAATTACTTAATAAACAGACATACTGGACAAAATTCCACGAGACAAAATTTACAAATATCACATGAAATGAGAAATATGCCCCCCCCCCCCCCCCCAAAAAAAAAACCCACCTACATATCCCTAGTAATAGTAGTATCTACTCAACCAGACCCCCCCCCCCCCCCCATCACTGGACCCAAACAGTACACACCAATAAAAGTAAAACCTAATAAGATAGCCACTCAGACCACACATTTACATTAGAATGGCTGAAACACACATACTGGTTCAGAGGGCTGACCAAAAGTTTCCCTTTCTGTTGGGTTTGTTAATAGACGATCTTCGGAAATCCAGGGGACTGCACTCGGTAAGTGCCTACAGGCATGACCTGTATGTAATACAGGTCCATGCCTGCGAGTGTAGCGCAGAGTAGTCACGCTTTTGTTGGGGGGGTACAGTGAACATGTGGGCAAGATGACGGATACCCGTAAACAGAGGCAGAAAAGGCATCAAAAATGCCGATCAAGTGCTCACTGTCCGTGGGGAACATGCAGATCGGATAGTTGGTTCCCCAAGCTGGTAGTCTAGTATAAATTATAATAGGTTCATGCCTGAAGATCTAAAACTGTCGCAGATCAGCTCTTCTCAGCTGCCGCCTCCATTCAGGTAACTTCATTCTCCCGGAGTAAGAAAACACTGTCAAATTATCTTTGCCTGTTATTTCCGGAAATCATATATTGCATGCCAGTGATCTGAACCAGCACTGATTGGATTTAAGCATAAAACTCCACAGTCAGGGCATGCTCAGGGTACTTCAAGTTCAAGACATATTACAAGCCATCCTTTTTCTGTTATTAAGGCTAGTGGATTAGATCACAGATGTTACCAAAACAAATGTCAATTATCACATGTTTGTGCAAAGTAATGAGTAATGTTTCAATTTTCACCACACTTACTAACTTACTTACTTTTAACTTTTTTGGCTGATGCATTAGCTTCACCAGCATCTTTAGCTCCAACAGCGAGTGTCCGTTTTTGGGGTCTTCCTCTCCCTGCTTTTGCTGGCATGATGATGACTGTTGTAGACAATGATATGCAGTTAAACAATGACTTATTAATTTATTGACTCCAGTCTACTCTGTATATATCTAACCAGTATCTGTAGATCTGCAATAGCAACATTACACAAATCATATTAATATCAATCATAGCAGATTAGCACACACAAAAAAGCAACACTACAGCGTGAATAACACTGAAAACAAAAGAAAAAGTAGATTAAGTAGAAACCTTATGAATTGCTTTAAAGATTCAAGGGTCTACAAACTTATCTGTCTGTTTGAACTGTAATATGTCGCTAGCAAAGCTGCCAAGAACCTGGCACTGGTGTGACAACACAAACTAACACTAGTAGCAGGGCAAAGTATGCGACACAGTGCAAGAATAAGATATTTTTCCACTTTCATTTATTTATGAAATCAATGTGGCGCCAGCGTTCATTTTGTGTCATACTTTGGTTCTCATTACATTTTTAGAGACTGAGCACTACTACTAGTACTACTACTAGTGCTAGATCTACTGTTTACATTGTTAGCAAATTATATTATACATGTGCGACTCCTCCAACGCTTATCAGGCAGTCACTGCAACAGCAACTCTGTTGCAATCCTGGACAAACGCACGAAATTGCTGGCGATGCCACAAAATGAAGCATTCTCTGGTATTTGTCAGCAAGTACAACAGTGACTTCAGTCAGCCAGGAGTCAAAAGGCGATCTGTTTCGTTCAGGCAGAATCCGCACGTAGGCCTAGACTTCTGAGAGAAACCAAAAGATATGTTCACAAAAAGCCAGACACGACTCCATTTCAAGTTGTAATGACTAGCACACAGTATTTTGTAAAAAATACTTTTTTTACTCACTCTAAACAGACAAACGGAAACCTCTTTCTTGACGTTCGTTGAGCGTGGGTATCAAACTCTTCGCTCGTGTCGTACCTTTCTCATCGGGTTTGAGCCGCATGGAGTCGCGCCACGCATGCGCATCTTTCCTCCATTATCCCCAATAAAACTAAAACTATACAAATAAAAGATTACAACTTTTTTTTTCTTTCTTTCTTTTTTCTCCCTACCTATTGTAAAGAATTAAGGCATCTTTCAAATTCTTCAGTACGTTTTTATGTAACATCATTCCCAAGCTTCAAACATATAAAGGATAATGCACCAAGAAACACAAATCTGTAGAAAATATTACACTATACATGATACTCAGGATGATCAAAATCAGTGTGATTTTGCACTGACTGCAAAGCCGAAAAACAAGCAGAGATACATGTAGCTATCATAAGACAATAAATGACAGAATTCGCTTACCAACAATGCTGTTTGCTAAAACTCTGCGTACAAATTTACATGCATACAAAATGACAGCTTTCCAAAGATGATTTATTGCATGCGTGTACAGTAACAAATTATAATTTGGGTGGGATTGGGCAAATATAACTTTCGGGTACTTCCGGCCTGAGAGACGCACTGTTCTTGTTCTAATTGAACCGAAGACGGTAACAATTTGTTATTACCTAATTAGTAAATGGCCTTTGTCGTCAGGACATTCGGTTACGTAATATTGGGCTGCTTTGGGTACCCTGTTTTGGATCACATTGGCTTCATGTTGATTCCAAATGAAGCATGACAATTTTTGACATGGCCATGGCCAGGGTGGTACACTGACTGAGCGCATTACAGCTGTCCAGCGAAAGTAACTGGTCTGTTCTTCTGACTGAGGAGCACGACATCTTAGGGCAGTAAGCCCCATAAGACGAAGGAGCTTTGAAAATAATTTATTTGAAAATTAGTTTTTAACAATTTAATTTCTATCGACTCAGCACTTTCCGGTTACCCACACTGGTCAGTAGTACCTGTCTCAACTGCTGAGTCTATAGACTCTAAGAAGTTAATGAACATAGTTTGGAGTTAAGCTTCAACTTCAAGATCCCATTTCGATGTTCCCCTTTTCAGTTTTAACGAGAGAATGCCAAAGGGTAGGAATGTGGTTTTATCTTCTTGAAAAACCTGGGGGAGCAATACCAAAGCCAAGTGTATTGAAATCAAACAAAGTGCTGGCTTGCTAGATTTAGAATATCCCAGAGTTACTACCACTGACAATGTTTGTTTGGAAATAGAATTCAATCACCTGGGATAAGCCTAACTCACATAATTGGTTAAATCTTAGATTAGAAAATTAATACGAAACCAAAGGAGCCTTTTAGTTTTAAATCAGAATCCTTATTTCAAGTTTTTGTTGTGCCAATCTCTTGTAGAACTAGAAGTTCTACCTGTTGGATGAAACATGTTTTGACTATAATTTGAGAAAATGAGTTTTAGTTCCTTTAGTCTAATATAGCTTTGTACTAATAAATAAGGAAACTTAGGAAATGTAAAAGTACCAAAACTCTGAAATATTGGAAGGGAGACGACTGAATCACTTTAACCTAGATTTGTTTTAAAAGTAAAGGGCATGTGCAGAGGTGCCATTGTATTCCATTCATTGATTCAGCATCCAGTGCAGTCTCATGCCTGTTAGTGCTACTGCTAAAGCTATGGTACTGCTACTAGCATGATGATGTGAATTTCCATCTGTTTTCAGACATTATGGGTGACCGCTACAACATTCACAGCCAGCTGGAGCACTTGCAGTCCAAATACATTGGCACTGGTCATGCAGACACCAACAAATGGGAATGGTTGACCAATCAGCATCGAGATACGTATGCCTCCTACCTGGGCCACAGTGACATGCTGAACTACTTTGCTGTGGCGGAAAATGAAGCTCGAGCTCGCGTCAAGTTTAACATTATGGAAAAGATGCTGCAGCCTTGTGGTCCTCCTCCAAAGCGGCCTGAAGATTAAGAATGCATGTTGAAATGTGAACGTTGTCATGAGGACATTTTGGGAATTGTATGATTTTAACTGTGCAACTGTAATGGTGCAGGATGAGAAAGAGTGTTGAGATTTAAGTGCAGAGTGTTTATGTGCACTGAAATCTGCCGTGGGGCTTCTTCTACTTCAGGAGATGACATGTCATCACTTGTTAAGTGACACGCAGATCAAGGTAAAATAACCGTGTTTAGAACATGGTTATTTTACCTTGATCTGCTTGTCACTTAACAAGACTTTGTTTGAAAAATTCACCCACAGCGAGTCGATTATTGCAGGTTCTTATGTGTTGTTTCTCTGAGACAAGTAAGAATGTGATATTGTGACTTGGAAAATTGACTGAATGTGAGATTGTGAAAATTGTATGACTCCTTGACGGAATGATTTTCTTATTTGGGGACTCTCAAAACAACCACACAAAAAGTGTGAGTTCATCTCATTGAACTGGTCACATTTCTCACCTTTAATCTTCTTCTTTTTTCTTTCTTTTTGTTGTTGTTGTTGTTGTTGCTTTGCTGTTTGGTATTACTACAGCTGAATGCGTCATGCAATGCAACATAGTTCTGAAATATGAATTAAAAAAGAATTAAAAAAATTACTGAAAACAAATTTGGTCTTTTTCCTGTTTTTGCTTGCATGAGTCCATACTATTGCAGACAGTTTAAAGGAACTCTCCTTTGGCGGCTACACTTCTTGTGTGCTTAGAGGAGGTTAAACGAACATGATGAGTGTTATAAGTTTTGTGATTGAAGGTGCCATTGATTTTATAATGATTTTAGAAGAGGACTTTCCCAGCAGTGTTACAAACACTGTTTTCACGAGCTCTTTCCTGTGTTTCAGTATGACATCATTGATAGGATACCAGAACTTTTCAGTTTTGTGTGCATGTTACGTAGAAATTATTTTTGACAATTTTTTTTATTTTTAAATCTGTGTCCTAACGTTTTCATGGGGAACAGAATAAAAAACCTCAGACATAAACTGATATTGTTTGACATTGCCAAGACAAACAATGAAATGATGTCTAGCATTCTTTCAACCATTTTTGGGGTGGCCTGGGTGAAATTCGTCCAGACAGGTACGTTTGATTCACATGCACGTTTCGAGAAACGATTCTGTCACACTGGCTCAACTGACACAAGCTCGTTGTGGTTTGTAGACACCTTTGCCAAATCGAAACAGTTCAACCCTCCCCGAACTCTAATATGAAAGAAAACATTCTTTTTCTGAGGAATGAGTGAACAACTCGGGAGGTTGACAAAACTGATAGAACAGATCTAGGGAAACATATTCACCTATATGATGAAACACAAGGAAACAAGTGATTTTGACAGAAAATTGTCTTCGCCAGGTGCAAGAAAATAGATGATAATAAAAGAAGAAGGAAGCAAAGAAGAAAGACAAGAAGGAACTGATGTAAAAAATAATAATTTAAGAATGTATACATTTGAAACGATGTCATCAAAGTGATGAAAATTAGGAGGATTTTTAAGTGAGCAGATCGTGGCAAACACTGAACTTCAAAACAAACAAGATCTGTGCACATGTGAACAGTATGTTGGTCCTTACTTTTCGTACAATCCACACTATGGTTTTGTTGCCAAGCGAATAGGAAGGCTCCCAAAGTAGGACAGGTTTTCACATACGCTACTTGTAAAAACCTCGTTTGTTTTTTGTTTGTGGACTGATCCATTATGAAGCTGATTTTACAGTTTGGAAAAGTTCAATTGTAGGGGTTGATGTGTAGTATTGAGTGCAGTTCACAAGGTGTTTGGGTGACCGAAGTTGCCCCAACGGAATGAGTGGACGAATTTCCCCCATGCCACCCAGTGAAATGATTGCAAAATCATTTTGATGTCATAATGATATCAGTAATTTGACACAAGATGAAAGGTGAAGGAAGAGTCAAAAGAAATGATAGCTCTAGAAGTAGTTACTGATGACAAAACTGAAAAGAATGACTAGGAATAAGTACACAACAAGAGAACACAGGACAGGACATGTGTTTTGTGTGCTGCCTTCTTTTGTGCTAATAGAAATAAAAACATTCTTTATGTGCATTATAAGGAGCAAATGCGAAAGAAAGCAAGAAGAACTGAGAAGAACAGGGGTTTTTATCTTCTAGTTCTTTTCCTTTTTTCAAGATTATCAATCAAAACAGAGATAATTTGGAGTTACTACCATTTATCTTTGGAGGACCAAAATAAAAAGAACGTTAGCTTGACTGGCAAGAGACTGACAGCATAGAACGTACAGGTTATGGCTGATAAACCTAGGTGACCAGGTAGAGAGGTGGAGAGAGCTGTGCACAAGGTTAGGCGGCTGCGATAGGAAACTGGCAAAGCTGTTACTGGACAAATAAAAGAACAGGTTCCTGATACTTCTTTTTTGATTGATAGGAGTAGTCTACTGAATCCATACGTTTAAATATTCTACTAAGTACTACCTTTTGCATAAGTGTGTGTTTCTGGCATGCCACCGGCTGGTAGGTTTTTCTTTTCATTATTATTATCATTATGGTGTCTAAAATATTTCCTGGATCAATATGCTGAGAAAAAATTGTCACCCAGTACCTTGCACCTCAGTCCATCGCCGAGCATTATTAGTAAATGGCAGCTACTGGTCTCATCCACTATAGTGAAGTACACATAGCACAGTTAGGAGATTTATTCAAAGGAAGACACAATTATTCACACAATCGTCAGTTAAGTCACCTCAAATTATTAGGCCTGAGCAGATTAAGTGCCTGAGACAATGCCATTGTCAATTGTTTGTAGGCTGAGTCTACAAAAATTTGTGTAAAACAACAAAATGTAATGATGTAATACACATTCTGTAAGTAGATGCAGCTGGGGGAGGATCCCCAATCTATTTTTAGACCACTACAGATATTCTTAAATTGCCATATTTCAAAAGGACCAAAGCAGAAATTAATGCTACATAATAATTGCACATAAAACAATAAAAATTAATGCAAAAAAATTGTTTTTTAGCCAAATCTGTGTGGGCCAGTCCCTTTAATAAGTGTCCTGTTGCATGTGTCTTTACATACAGTGGCATTTACTGTTGCACTTTTCATTGTTTAAAAACCAATATGCCAGTAAACTGAATTTGGGCTATGACCTAGCTCGTTTATAGCATCTAGGGTGTAACTTACAATTACATGGCAATTGAAAACATGCACTGGGTCTGGGACAAAATGAGACCCAGAACGCCAGTGCAGAATCAACAAGCAAGGGAGTTAATCCCTAAATTAGTACTTAAAGATGTCACACAAACAAAGACCTGAGTGGCCTATGGCCGGTAGCTCTCACCTGGCATGCGGATAAATACAATGTACACAAACCCCACCAGAGGTACATCCTCAAATGTTCCTCACGTGGAATTCGTGTACCTTGTACATTCACATTCCACATCCTGTAAAGGCATTGCCATTGCATTTAATGGTTTTGTGTAAGTGCCATGTAACTTACAGGCTATATGCAGCTGTTAAATGGACAACCAAGAGGCTGTGGGAGAGTGCACCTGTTTTATCAGATCCTTCCAGCTTAATCTGTACATTTGTGGATGGATGCAGTTACTAGAATAGATGGCATGACAGTTTGACATTCATCCAAGTACAGGGCATATCTACAAGTATTGCTAGCAAGAGTGCTCAGGGTGTTGATGAGTGCATAATAAATGTACATTATTATTATTGTTATTAAGTTGTCAGCTAGAAAGAAATCGGCAAGTGCAATCGCATCATTAGCAAATTTAGCTGAAAAGGCAATAAAGATCCTGAGTGATCATTGTGCCACTTGCATAAATAAAAAAACGTCACCAAAATATATGCACCACCCATTCTCAACAGTTTCTGACTAATAATGCTTGTCAACTTCAGAATGAGCCCTGGAAAAGAAAAAGAGAAAAAAAAGAAGACAACAAGCAAAACCCCCAGAAGCAAAAGTACAAAAACAAAGGACAACAACAACAAACAAAGAAAAAGCAGCAGCGCATTTATTGTATCTTTTATTGACGGAGGCGCATTTGAGAAGACACAAAGGGCTCGCTCATAGGGGCGGTAATCAAATCCCTTATTTCCCCTACCCATCACTCTTTTGTTTGCAGAGATTTAGTTAGTCCCAGAGTTGCGCACTCCCTGAGGAAGACGAAGCACGTCGCTTGTAAAACAAATTACAAATTGTGCCGTTTCTGAAGTGATTTATGAACTGTAGTCATTTTGTTAGGTTGTATTAAACGTCTTTGAAGTATTCGATACAAGTAGTATGACGTAAACGTATGATTCTCCACCCGAACGTGCTGTGTTGGTTGCCTTTGACAAGGCCCGGCGGCTTATCTCAACGCCTCGGTTGCTGTCTTTGACGCCAATGGCAGCCTCCAATTCCATCCATCCACGTACTGATATCAAACAAGAGCCAATCAAAACAGAACCAATGCTTCCAGACTCACTCAGCTTTGTCGACACAGGGACAGATCTAGCTGCTGGTACGCTATCCATGGCAGAGCAGGAGGAAAACAAGGAGAACGTAAACAAAGATTTGCCAGATCAGAATGATGGAGAAACAGCAAATAGTGATGCTGCAGACGACAGCCCTGTGATAGACATTGTGATCAGCAATGTTGTGTGTACATTTAATCTCCGCTGCCACATTAACTTAAAGCGCCTTGCCATGGAGGGAGCAAATGTGGAGTACAGGAGAGAACATGGAGTAAGTGGTATTGGTACAGTTTTAATAAAACTAAACAGCTCTGCTGGTGGACCTGTGTTTCAGGCAGTACTCCACACCCCAAGCATTACTTTCTGGTGCCCTTCCTACCAACTGTGGCAATAGGTTACGTCACTGAAGGGGCACACCTTATAGTTTTTATATCTGCGCATCTGTCTTCAGAAATCACTTATATAATCTTAAGTCTCATGTTGTTGGTGTTTTCTGTACAGTTTGCAAAAAGTTTGAGTATTATGACTGTGCAAGCAACTTAGCATCAAGGCATGTACATAAACATCAGGTACACCACCATGGGCCAAAAAATAGTTCTGTCTTGAGTCAGATGATTTTGGTTTTGTGTGTGCTGGTGTAACAGTAAGCATTGTGAACAGATACAAGAGAAACACAGCCTAATATATAATTTGAGTTGTCTGTGTGGTTACAAACTTAAGCCAGCCATTTGAGCACCAACAAAAAACTGTCAAGTAGTTTAGCTGGCAGTTTTTGGAGACCTGTGGGGTAACCAGTTATTGCAGTAACTGGAGGAAGGATGTTGTGTAAACCAATGCTAGGAGTTTGGCAGTACTCCTGTGGGCAGAACAGACAACAGATGAACCAGCTCCCCCCCACCCCCTGCCCCCGCCCCCTCCCCCAAGAACTGTAAAGTTCTGTGCAAGGGGCTGGAAGAATGTGCCTTAAGACTCAGACTAGTAAGAGACAACCCACCTTTGATGGCTTCATCTCAAGGATGTCAGGCCTCTTTCTTAAAATTTAAATAAACCTCTTTCTTCTTCTTCGTTGTTTGCTTTGCTTTGCTGGCCTATCTGCAAATTTATTTTCAACTCCAGCAGCCCCTTAAAACATTGGTAATGGTCTGCTGGTAGACCTTTTTGATCATTAAATGAAGCAAGAGGAAGATTTTTTTTTAAACCCTGCAATCTTCAGTACGTTGAAGTTGGTCATGTATTGAAGGAAAAAGAAGAAGAAAAAGGAGATTTGTATGAATTAAAAAACATCTTTTTGAAGTTCTGTCATCTGCTTTTTTGCAAGTCAGATGGAGTCAGGTGTAGCAAAATGTGCATGTGAAATTATGTTAAACTCAGAGTGGTCAGCCAGAGTGGACTATATTTATATTTTTTATATTCATGTTCTGCAACAGATTACGATGTAAAATATCTCAAGAGATTGGTGTTAGCTGCATGTTATTGTGAGAAAATTAAACTGTAATATTTAATTTGTATTATAATTATTATTCTAAAAACTGTGCCACTGCCAGCTACAACTTATCTCTTGATATTGTTTATATATTGTAATTGTATGTCACCAACATGCATAATCCATTGCAAATATTTTATGTATCACCAACTTGGCATAATCCATTGCAGACATGTTTTAAGCATTCAACTTTCAAGTACCTGATTTGGACTTGCATTAAATTTGCAGACTGAGACAGTTTTAGGGATGTGTACATTTTTATCATTTTGCACAAATTTGAAGCATCACTCTTAGTCTTACCATTAAAATTCATTAATCTTCAGTTACTGTATTATTATGAAGTGTTACTTATAACTGCTGCTCCAAAAATTTCAAGGCTCAATGTTGAATAGGTCTTGTTTTATAACAGTTTACACTTTAAAAATGGGATTGTCATCTGAAACAAATAACACTGATTTTGGGTGCATTAAAAAAAGTTTTTTTTAAATATTTGTTTATAAGAAGTAGGATAATTATACACAGTTTCAAGATTATATTTAACAGTCTTAGTCTTACAGTAAAAGTTGCACCAAAATAAATAATTTCTAGAATTACAGCTTGCTTGTTCCTGAATTCCATTCTCTCTAAGTCTAAAATTCTAGACTGGGTAGAAATTGTGACAAAATATGTGGCTTTATGCTGCTTTAAAATGCCATAACTCAAGAACTATTTAAGATAGAGCCTAGAAATTTTGGATAATTTGCCCATGGAATTTGAAATGTTTATTTGGCATGGTATAAACTAAACAAATGTAATGAAAATTTAACTGGTCTTTGTGAATGTCAGATGATATTGCTTTGGACAGACACACACATACACACACAAAGTATATAAAAAAGTACAACAAAAATTAATAATAGAGCCAGAAGAATAGGCCTCCTGATTCACAATGTTACTTCATTCACTGCTTGATTAAAACTAACACAGTAGCACTACACTACAGATCAAGAAAAATTAAAATGTCATACTCATAGGGTCAGAATCTCATTCTCAGCGCATTGAGCTTTGGACATTTTTTTGTTTGTGTGACTGACACTCACAGCTGTGGACTACATTGTAGTTTTTGTGCAAGTATGTAAAATTTGCTTTATTTAGTTTACAGGTATGTGTGCAGTATTATAAATATAATCCTGTTGAATCTTTTCAGATATTGAACATGAAACTTCGCCGACCTAAAGTGACCTCCAATATTACCTCCTCTGGCAAGGTGACAGTGACCGGTAGTACTAGGTGAGTCAGACCTAGGATTGGAACAATTGCCTTACACTGTTACAGTCTGCAGTGTTTGTACTTTTTAAATATATATAAGCAGTTGAGGTGAAGATGGCCACGAATTCCCGTTATGATTGTGTGCTCCACTGTATCTCCAAGAGGCTTCCCCATTGTTGCCTTTGAAATGGCTCCACTTCCAGCATTGGTCTGATTGGTGATGGCCCTTCCTCATATTTTTAGGGAAGTGTTTGTTGCCTTTGAAATGGCTCAACTTCTGGCATTGGTCTGATCGATGATGGTCCTTCCTCATCTTTTTGGGGAAGGTCATTCAGCACTTCCCCTTTCTTTGTTGGTGTCCACTGGGCAATCAGCAGTATGAGTACTGTGAGAGGGCTTTTTGCCCTCAGGTGGTGTCTCAAGTTCCTGAACACTTCAGATCCTCTTAGACACCTGTAAGGTTTGCTGCTTTTGTCATGATTGCTTAGCCCTCCAGTTTGATCTGCTCTGTCATTCAAGTACAACTACAAGATTGAAGAACAACGTTGAATTAGATTTCTGAAAAGCTTTGAGTAAGATTTTTGCCTGAAATATTTGCTCTAATGGTTGCACTGATGGTGAGACACGTATATATATATATATATATATATATATATATGAGCTGGTTTGGCCTCGCGGTAAGGCATTAGGCTGGTAAGTGGAAGGACCTCGGTTTGATTCTGCTTCGGCTCTCCTTTCTCTTCAAAAAGTGTTTATGGACACTGTCTTGTGACTTTGTCTGTCACTTCCTACTGAAACATTAAAATGGCTCTCATTGCTGCCCATCTTAATGCAGGAATCATTTTTGGTGGTGGCAGTGTAGCGTATATATATATATATATATATATATATATATATATATATATATATATATATATATATATATATATGTGGCAAGATTCCTGTCACCAGCTGTGTTATTCCAGGCCAGAGCTGAGGTAAAGTACTGTTGCTGTTAATGTGTTATAGTATTAATTATAACAGAGTAATAATGATAATTAACTTCCCATAAACCATGGACTGATGCACCTTATAGGCTCTTTATGAAGAGAGTTGGACTCTCTCTGATTCCTTTTTTCCCCTCTTTCTTTCTTTCCTTCTTTTTCCCCCTCATTAGATTTGGGCTGATAATCTTCTCACCATTATATGCCGGTGGTCACTGATGAGTCCTCGGGTAGCAAAACACGTATCTGACCTAGACAACCAACATAATCATGGTCCACGCCAGGATCAGATTTCTAATAACCCCTCTGCTCTCTGCTTTAGTGCTTAGCATTGTGGACCAAAGATTGGATTTGGCTTGGGTGGGTTTGGGTGGCGGGGGGTTGCACCCAGTAGGTTCTTTATCCCCGGGGAGCGGGGATAGCTCAGTGGTTAGAGCATCGGACTCGTGATCGAAAGGCCCCAGGTTCGAGTCTCGGCAGGAGCGGCGGGAGAATTTTTTCTTCTCCAGGGTCAACTTTTTGTGCTGACTTATTTCGGTATCCGTTCCACCCCCGTGTTACCGCAGTAGCACGTGAAAGATCCCGGTCATTCTGCCAAAAGTGCAGGTGGCAGGTTACAGCTAAATACACATACACCCTACCTATGTGGCTTTGAATGAAGTGACACTGTAACCTGGTGCTTAGTTGAATGGTGTCCACAGAACTTGTGCTGAAACGGCAGCATTTCACGTTGCACCAGCCATGCAACAACCACAGAGCGCTACCAGTACACCACTTCCATGGATATTAACAGTCACTCATTCAGAATCACATGCTAATGTGCGCAGTGAGTCTGCTTGAGAGCAGAGAATAGCGCTATATAAAAGCTATGAATAATAATAATGAAGGGAATAGAACTATCTTTCTTTTTTTACTCTTCTTTTTTTTCATTGGATGGACCTGGTTTACTTTAAGGTCTCCCAGGTCAAAATAGAATGCCTCAGCAATTAATTACTTTATTTTCTACACTTGGACCTGAAGGGAATAGAACTCTTTTCTTTTCTTTTTTCTTTTCCACATTGGATTTACTCTTCCAGATCAAAATATAACAACTCAGCAATTAATTACTGGCTTGTTTTTTTCTCTCTACACTTTGACCTGAACTGTTTATTGGTGATAGTAACTTACAAATGATACAGTGACTGCTTATCTCCCAATTAGCAGTGAGTCAAAAATTGCCTGTGTGTTTTTCTCAGAGTCTGTCAGTCTTTCCCCTCTGTTTGTTGTTGTTTTAAAATGTTTATTCACTTATTGGTATTTTCTGTCAACCAAATACGTAATTTTTCATTCAAGGAGTAGGGACAGGGTGTTAGTGCTGCTAGTGCTACTTATGATTTGTATACATTTTTCATTTCACACATTAAACAAGATCTTTTTCTTTTTTCTTTCTCAGTGAAGCAGAGGCCAAAGTTGCTGCTAGGCGTGTGGCGAGGCGACTACAGAAACTGGGGTTCAATGTTCGATTTTTTAACTTCCGCATCGTCAATGTGCTTGGCACCTGTTCCTTGCCCTTTGGGATCAAGCTCAACAGCTTCTCCAATGAGCATCCGCAGCAAGCCAGGTGGGTGTGTAGCAGGCAAAGCGTACGGTGTAACCAGTGTACCTCATGCTAATAGTCACCGAGTCAGTACAGTTGCGACGAGTGTAGCTGAAACATGGCACAGAACCTTGATGGGTGCATGTGGAAATCAGGAAGAAAGAATGGTAAAGACTGTACATTAGTAAAAGTGCCTTTATGTTCAGAATAAAAGAAATGGCTCCAGAGAGGCTGTGGCATGTTTTGGGGAATGTTTGATTTTTCCGGTTTGATTCATGTTGTTTCACATGTAGTAGTAGTAACAGAGTGACCTGCTTTGCCTTCATTGACAAGCTTGAATATTTTCTGAGAATTCAGTAGCATTTTAGCAAATAATGTGCCTGCAGTGTGCATGGTTTACCTGGAACAGTGCAGCGGGCAGAAGAGTTTGAGTTTAAAAGGTGAAAGTAGGAGGGGGTAACTTAACGCAAGAAGCACCATCAGTTGTTTTTTGCCATTATTTGTTGAAAGGAAAAGAACTTGCAGTCCAACGCCCCACAATGATGTGCTTGGCAAAAAAAGAAAAGAAAAAAAGAGGCTAAATGGAAAAACAAACAAACAAAAAAACACCCAATAAAAGGCAGGCTCCCTATTGTGAAAGCTAGAGTAAACACAACGAAAAAGACCGAAACGCCATGCACCTAACAAGGCTTGAGAAAGATGAAATAACAAGGGGGAAATAACTACTGAAAAGGAGCTTCATCCCTGTAGAATTGAACTGGAAATTGTCCAAGTCGGTTGCCCTGTGGACACTCACATAGACCCGACTTCCACATTTGGGTCTGTTTGTGACATCACTGCCTGACCGTTGACCTTTAGTTTAAAATAGCTCTTGTGGAATCTCACATTCAAAATGGCGCTGGTTTTGAAACGTTCAGTTACCCATATTTTCTGACCTTTTTGCCAAAATAAATGCATTACAACCTAATCAAAGCCCTGAAAAAGTTTTAAACAAGTGAGTAATAGACTGTTTCTTCTTTTCAAACGTTAGTACGGACCTAAATGTTGTTTTGAAACGATTTGGAGAGATTTTGTACCCCACAACCGCCTTTCTAGGTGTCATATATTGTGAAGCAACACGTGTATGTTATAGAGAGAGGATGCAAGGGAAGTAACCCATGTAATACTAATGTTACTGGAAGAATAAGGGTGATCGTTGCTGAATAAAACCTGTCTCCCCACACAAAACAAAACAAAAAACAACAATATGCAGTCCTTAAAGCGATGGTACTTCTTGTGTTAAGTTATCCCCATTCTGTTTTCATCTTTTAAACTTTTAAAAGAACTTGTGGTCCACAAACTGATCTATTATTGATTTGTCATAATCTGAAACAAAACGCGGCCTAAAAGTGTAAAGTGCTTGCAAGTGCAGAATCAACAAAAGGAGTTAATTAGCCCTCGAAAGTTACATCCCCTTTGAGGATTTACTCCCATGCCAGGTGAGAGTTACTGTAGGTGATTCAGGTCTTTGTGTTCATGTGAGCTCTTTCAGTAGTTTCATGCTCCAGTTAACTCCCTTTTTAAAAGTATAGTATTAACAATTTGATTAAATAAATACAGTTACAGCAACAAAAATGTGATGCACATCAGTTGTTCAAAGAGCAAGACTTTGTTTCAGTTATGAGCCAGAGCTCCACCCAGGGGTCACCTTCAGAATCAAGGAGCCCAAAGCTACACTGAAAATCTTCTCCACCGGCAGTATTACAATCACAGGTCAGTCACAATGCCTTGCCCCTCCCAGCTTTTTGGGGGGGTATTTCTGTTCCTCTGCTCAGCCATTCTTCTGTCGGATTGTTCATTGACATGTTTAGTGATGTAGCTTGTCAACAGAATGCATTACTGATAAAACATCACATCTCTGCTGACTTCCAGTGAGTAGTTTGACCATTTTGTTGGTCCTCTGTATCTTTTTAAATTTTATTATTGTTTCATGAAGTCAAGAGCACAGTTCCTCTATATCATCACATGTTCAACTGTGTTCAGCTTAGGCTACCCAAGATTAAAATAATTGGCTAAACTTGGATTTGTTTAGACTTTTTTTTTTAATGTTTTGAATTGTCATGGGAACTGCAAACTACACAGGTTTGCAGCACTGGAGGCTTTAAGAAAAAAGTGTTTAAAAAAAAAAAATGTTTGAAATACTAGACATATTAGTTTATTAGTTATAACACCATCCTGAGATTGAGACAAGACTTCTTTACCCCCCCATGTAAAAAAAGAAGAATGAAAAACAGTAATAAACAATTAAAAAACATTAAAATTGCAATTTGTCTTACAGCTCCATGTGTAAGCAACATTGGGGCGGCAGTGGAGCACATCTACCCACTGGTGTCTCAGTTCCAGATGGAGAAGAGAGAGATTCCTCACAAAAAACTCAAGGCGAAGAAACTTTTACCGTCTTTTGGCCACCATGCTGCTGCTGTTAATGGTTTCCACGACGATGATGATGACGAAGATTTTGATAAAAGTGATGCAGAAGAGTTTTACGACAGTGAGTTTGATGATGACAGTTTTGACAGTGACGTGAGCCATGACTAATTGTGCCAGATCATAACTGTGGTGACACAAGCACATGACCTGGCTTCCAGCTGTCATTTTTGTTTCTTTTTGTGCTGGTGTTTTTTGCACTCTGAAGGCTCTGATAAAAGTTTGTGCCTACTTTAAACTGAAACACCAGCAAAAAGTAGTATGGTTATGGTTGCATTTTTGCAAACAAATACACTGTTTACTGCATATTCACATACATTTAAGGAAAATTACATGATCCTAAGGTGAGAGTTATGGTTAGAGATCTGCATTTTGAGCAATGGATAGTACTTAACTTTGCTAGTTTTAACTTGTGATTTTTCTCCCTTTGAGAAGAGAAGAGAACTGATCCTTGTGAAAACTCACAACGAATGTGTTGAATCTTTGAAACACTGGGCACATAGGCTGTCTGGAAAGTATGCAGGTGAATTTGTTCAGGTGCAACCCACCTTGAAACATAAACTTCTCTGATAATTTTGTGTAAATATTGCTGTGACTGTTTCACATGCACATTACACATGCAAAAGAAACCAACTTGAAAATGGTAACAACTTGAAAGTTTGACATCTTCATCTTGACCTTATTTCAAGTTGGTCTGTCTGTGCGCTGAAGAAACAAAAAACAACAACATGGAAATAATGTTTCCAGAAAGTTTCTCTCAGAGTGAAAATAATTTCATATGACCATTGATCACACACACAATCTCACATTCACAAGAACACTTTTATTTCATAGCCGTTGCCTTCAAGAGAGATGATCAACATGTGTCTGGCCATGGTAAAAATATTGATGCTGACATTGTTGGATACTTGAGCTAGATCATCACTGCATTGTCAGAATAGCAAAGCTGGTGGTTTGTTTTCATGAAAGGTTCTTGTTTGTTCAGAATGAAACAAACAAAAATACCTTGAATTTCCTTTCCCAGTATACAGAGCATTATGAAGGTTGACCACTAGAACACTATAATTATCTTTACTGGAAATGAGAAGGGAGACGCTCAGTTCTAGCAAGCAACCCATGATTTACTCTTCCAATTGAAAAGCAATATTTTTCCTGGCAGAAGTATTGTGCAATGCTGTATATAATTTCAACTGTGCACATTGTCTGTGTGTAGACAGACCAAAGGATCGAAAAGGGTGGAAGAAAAAAAACCTCATAAAAACATGCCATTCACATTTTTGTCAATTTGAAATCAGTTCATGTGCTAACTTTGAGGGTGCAAAAGGGAAATGAGCATGACTAGACATGAAGGGTTTTCTACTTCTAGAAACTGTTACATCTTTATCCACTTCATTTGTTTCATGTATTGTTGTATGTGATCATAATTATGTGTACAAATACTCTCCTACTGTTGTGCGTTTCATTATTTACCAAGCAGAAATTACATCCCAAAACAAATCCTGCCATCTTTCTTGTACAATGTATTGTTAACTGGTTTGCAAGGAGTTGTCCTTATTTTGTTTGTTTAAATGTTAGAATTGTTTCAGTTCAGAACTCCACACCATCGCATCATGTGAAACTTTGTACATGTACACTGATTTTGATAATTTTGATATTGTGACTGTGTGGAGGTCTGGGTGGGTTGTGTTTTTGCTGACGAGCTGATGAATAAATGTGTTCACAAGGTAACAATACGTATAGTGCGTTTCTTGAGAGTGACCACACATTTAATTACATCCACAGTACAAGACAGTGTTCAGTAACAACCATTCATGAGTAGACTGGCAACACTAACAGGAATAAATTTATATACTTTTTATTATTTCTCTCATGGTATCAGTTTACACCATTTGCTTGTGTCTGTTACAGTACATTTAAATGTAAATCACAAACTTAATCAAACCGTGGCAAGCATGGCACTGCATGTCAATTTCAGTTACAGTTATTCAAAAATCGAATGAATGATGAAAGTTTAAGCATGCGGTCAATTTTCAGTTGCACATCAATTGGTACATAGATAAGTGGCCTTTTTATACCCATTTGGCCTTTTGAATTATACCAGGATAAAATGAGTCATAAAACTAAAAGAACAGTTCTCATTAACTTTTGGTGGGTATTAACCCTCTTTTATCACTAATTAACCCCCTTTTAGCACTGAATGTTGAAACATCTTCAGATGCCTTTATTCAGGAAGGAGTGGATCTGAAATAAACCATGACTAAAATAGTCCATGTTTTCCAATGAACATCAGCTTGCACATGTTAGATGTATTGGTGGGTTGCAATCTTCATTAAAGTAGCCCTTAAAATACTGATTCTAAAACATCTTTTAGACATTGGTGCAATGATGATAGATAACACATATGTCACTACTGAGGGTAATTTAATTTTAATTCATTTATTTACATGATGATACAACATATACATTTGCCAACAAGAAACATATCCATGTTCCGTGTTCTTTATAATATAAGCAAACAACAACAAAACTGCCATAACATTATCTCTCCCAGGCTTATTGAAACCACTATGCAAACTAACTGTGAAATTATATGACTGTTACCTAACTAGTAACAGTAAGAAAATGTTCTCTGCTGCAGTCCAGCACACGACCAACCAGAACAACTTGGCTGTATTTTTTGTTTGTTTGTTCCCTACTGTACCACACAAATCCAACAATACTGGCATAATGATTATTTTTTTTCGTTTTAAGTGCCCATCCCCAAACTGCAAATAAACAAAATCAAACAACAATCTAATATTTCAAATGAAACCATGGAAAATGCAGCTGACAAACTTTGTTTTAATGTTGGTGTGGTCACCACTATGCTGAAGTCCAGTGTGTTTTCTTGAAACATCAAAGGTATAAATCAGGTGCCAACATCAGTTACATGTGAAACAGTTGGTGACGTTAACCCCTCCACTGCCCCAGCCTGTACAATTTTTGAGCTGAAAAATGCACACACATGCCTAGTCTTATGTCACAAATCTTTTAATACTGTGCATTTTGAGATACATTCTTCCAGATGCTAAAGTGAGAACAAATAAAAAAAGACGCATTTCAAATGTCACATTTTATCAGTTGTTTTCTAAGTGACATGGTGGCAGTGAAAGGGTTAATTGCTCTGCCTCTGGTCTCTGTTGCTAACCCCAGCCTATCCACCCCATGGCACAGTATTCATGATGATGCACCATAAGCCAAAAGTATTGTGGTTGTTGTAGCACCTTACTGTACAGTACAAGGCAAAATTCATGGAGCAAGCGTGCTGGTGGTCAGCCTCCAAGCACTGGTTTATGACATCCTTCCTGGAGGAAGGGTGCCAGAAAGCAAGGCTTGGAGTGTGACTGGTGGTTCTACGCTGGTCAGTGCTTTACTGATTCATTCTGCATGATCAGACACTTTCTCGCCCAATGTTTTTCTCCCCAATGAAAGTGCTGAACAGAGGTAATGCATGCACATAAAGAATAAGATGGGAGATACCCAACGGTAAAGTGAGCAATGTACCGTATTTTGAGCAATATATATATATATATATATGCAATGAACAAGAAGACTGGCGTATGCACAGCTATATGTACCAACATGAAATTTTTTGTCATTGCCATCAGTGCTTATAATGCAGGTATATCACAAAGCATTCTAAAAAGAAAAGGAAAGTAGACAAGATGCTATGGGCAAAAGCAATACTGAAAGGACTGAAACTGAAAGTCTGATAACTTTGGAAGTAAGCCATGTCAAAAAACAACAACAAAAAAGGGAAGGGGGGGGGGGGGGGTTGAGATGAAGCAAAATCCCCTAAATAATAACAGTACCCATTCAAAAATAGGGGTCGTGGAGGACTCTGCTTACTGCCAAACAAAACTCACAACTGAACCTTACAAGAATGATGCAGTTGATCCCAGGCATGAACAAAAACAGTTCTTTAAGCAAAAGCTTTTTATTTACAGACCACAATTCAACGAAGGGTTGGGGAGAGAGGGAGGGGTGTAACAATGTTATGCTCTTGCTCCTCAGCCCTGCAGCTGATGGTAAGGGAAGGAAAGGGCACAGCTGTTAACAAGAAGACCATGGCAACAGTAGCAGTAACATTGCCATATGCTGCTTACAAGAAGACAATAGCAACAGGAACAGTAACATTGCCATATGCTGCTTACAAGAAGACAGTAGCAACAGGAGCAGTAACATTGCCATATGCTGCTTACAAGAAGACAGTAGCAACAGGAGCAATAACAATGCCATATGCTGCTTACAAGAAGACGATGGCAACAGGAGCAGTAACATTGCCATATGCTGCTTACAAGAAGACGATGGCAACAGGATCAGTAACATTGCCATATGCTGCTTACAAGAAGACAATGGCAACAGGAGCAGTAACGTTGCCATATGCTGCTTACAAGAAGACAATGGCAACAGGAGCAGTAACATTGCCATATTCTGCTTACAAGAAGACAATGCCAACAGGAGCTGTAACATTGCCATATGCTGCTTACAAGAAGACAATGGTAACAGGAGCAGTAACATTGCCATATGCTGCTTACAAGAGGACAATGGCAACGGGAGCAGTAACATTGCCATACGGGAAGGAAGAGCACAGCTGTTTACAAGACAATGGCAACAGGGGCAGTAACACTGCCAAACTGGCCCTGTGGAGAGATACCAGAGAAAGGGGGAGTGCGGGGGTGGGGATTATAACAGGCTTCAGAAGTACAAGCCTGCTTCAGAACTCCACAATCTGACTTGACCAATCTGTTTCTACTTGTTCATGGTTCAATATGTGAACAGTTGTAACCAATTGCTTTAAATTTTTCACCAGCCAAGAAATACAAAGACCATGCATACATGTGCGAGCACACACACACACACACACACACACACACACAAAAACAACAACAACACCAAAGCATTAAAATTACCATAAAAGCATGCTAAAACCATACTGGATTAAACACAAACATTAACAACAAGAAGGAAAAAAATTAACTGTACTCTTAACTGCACAAGGCTGTTGATTCCATGTGACTCAGACCAAAAATCTTGCTAGGTTACTGCTGAGGAGCTTCCTTTTGGGTGAATCAAAGAGGAAGTTTTAGCTGTTCAGTTTTCTCTGGGGTGTCCCAACAAACATCTGTTCTGAGACCACCACTAAAATATGAAGCGCATGTTTGTCTTAATGGAGTAACATTCTTCGGCGAATGGGTTCCACTACCTTGAAAATCATTTCTTCTTTACAGAACTGCATCCTAGAAGAACCAAAAATACACCTAACCAGGCATTAGATAAATCTGAATGACTTTGTTGGGAGCAGTATTTCATCTTAAAAGAGTTCTTAACGGGAAATCCATTGCACTGGGGATTAAAATATAAAAATAAAATAAAAAGAGAGAGAAACAAAAAGGATTGGTTTCATGAATATGGCATTTCACTGTACCCATTATAATAACCACTGTGAGTACAAGTACAGTACGGTACACTTAAGTAGAACACTGGTAAAATACTGGGCAGCACAAACAGGTCTTCTGATCACAAAGATCTAAGTTTAACTTATTACACCATACTGACGTTGACACCAAAATACTGACAATGAGAAAGACTTTTTGGTGCTTTTAATCTCATGCAAATGGCATGTACTGGCTGTACATCAAAATAAATACAAGGAGAAATACACCAGTGAATTTGTTTCTCTCTTACAGTTATATTACTGATTTATCTGCAACATACAATATACAACTGGAAAAGTGTCCCATCTGCCTGAGTGGCAGGAGATCCTGTGCCTAGCAACACAGGGAAATGGTTGCATACCCAACCCTCTGACCCTGTCCTGCTACTTGAACCTTTGAGTTTAGCCAGCGGACTGTAAGTGTCATCTCTCATCATCTGTTGTCATCTTCTTCAGCCACAACATGGTTTTAAATAGACCAAAAACAAAAACAAAACAAAAAACAACAACAACAACAAAACCTGCAATATGGAACAGCATCAGGACTTCATGTTATCTCTCACTAATACACACACAGAGTATTAAAAGTGGAGTGTTGCTTCACAGCATCATCAAAGTATGTCCTGTCTATAATAATGCATTAATATACAGACCACGTGTTCTTCATGCTGAAAATGGTTACTCAAAACAGTTAACTGAAATGCTGTCATGATGCACAGATGAACGTAGATTTTTTTTTAGTTTGGATCCATAACCGGTTGAAAATGCACAGAGCATGTCAGTGAATAAATATAACAATGTTATGTAACATATATATATATATATATATATATCTGAATGGAGTCAATAATGGTTCAAAATATTGTATACTGATAAGTATAAAGGCAATGAAGCAGAGGTATGTGTATTCAATTTTTTAAAAATTGAAAAGATTCTCAGCCTCCTTTGGGTGTACAATTGAGCGTTAGGAACTCTTGAATGTAGTAACTGGGTGAGACTAAGTCCATGAAGGCTATGTTAAAGTTGGTGGACAGAAATGTGCTGGCACTGATGTATTTGATACTTTTTTTCCACACATGTTGTCCTTGTTCATGACGTCACTGATACAGACTGCTGAGCACAGAATGGCAGCACTCAAGGTTGTGTTTTTTAGGTTATAGAATGTGGCTTTTTAACGAACAGGATGAGAAACTGAATGAAAAACTGCTGTCTATTTTTTTTTTTAAATATATTTTTTAATTTATGTGAAACTTAATGTTCTCTGTACATCAGAGGATGTACCTCTGGTGGAGTTTATGTACCTTGTATTTACATGCATGCCAGGTGAGAGTTACCGTAGACGACTCAAGTCTTTATTGTTGTACTCTAGTTATGTATTCTGAGTGTTAATTATCTCCCTTGTGTGTTGATTCTGCACCAGCACTCTGGGCCTTGTTCTGTTTCAGATTTATGTGAACACTTGTCAAACCCCTCACCTCAAGATGAGCCCTAAGTGCTTCACAGTGGCAGCTGTAGCGCTATGCTCTGCTCAAAATTGCTCCTCTAAAAGAAAAGAAAAGGAAAACAAAACAAAAAACACACCACTGCATATGTTTTTCATCTTGCCCTTGACAAGTTGCTTTCTGTCGCTCTGAAAAATTGCCCTGCATGCTTGGCAACCTCGCTAGCATTTAAGCTATTTGCAAATTTCTGAATACCTTGGATGTGTGGCTCCTCTTTGGGTACATCATCCATGTCTTGTCACATACAACTAGGCCATGCAAGAATATGGGCGAGGGGTACAGTTTACAGAAAACCAATCTCCTTTATTGAGACCAGCAGCAGGGTCTTTCAAGACTTGTGGAACAACCACTTTGTTCATTAAAAACATACAAAAATCTGATTGTAAATGAGCAAACACACATATGCATACATGTGTACACACCACACCCCCACACACTCTAATACCTCCTGTCTCTAAAATCCAGTTGCTGTATTTCTGATGACCCACAGCACCAGGTAGTCATCCAGAGAATGTTTTGCTCTGTACTAACTAGGTCTGCAGCTATTCCCACAAATCAGTGATGATGATGTCCATTTCTACAGCACATAACTCCATTAATCTGAATGCTCTGTGCGCTGAAGGACTTTTTCAAAAGAAATCTAATTATGTCGAGAAAGTCATTGAGATTAGGACAAAGAAAAGGCACGCTTGGTCCAGTGAGCAAGTCCTTCAGAAAACATGGGTTCTCAAACATTTTCAAAAGAAAACTCCATTAATCTGAAAGCTCAGTGTGCTGATGGACTTTTTTCAAAAGAAATCTAAGTATGTAGAGAAAGTCACTGCGATTAGGACAAAGAAAAGACACACTGTGTACAGTGAGCAAGTCCTTCAGAAAACATGGGTTCTCAAACATTTTCAAAAGAAAACTCCATTAATCTGAAAGCTCAGTGTGCTGATGGACTTTTTTCAAAAGAAATCTAAGTATGTAGAGAAAGTCACTGCGATTAGGACAAAGAAAAGACACACTGTGTACAGTGAGCAAGTCCTTCAGAAAACATGGGTTCTCAGACATCTGCGGAACTTGGAACTCTGCAGAGGAATCTGCTTCCTTGACTGGTTGTCATAGAGCACTCCTGAGCTTGGGGCTGAGTTAAAAAAAGCTCTGAAACCAAGTTTTTTTTGTGGGTGTGCCTTTTTGTGTGTTTTTCAGCAGGACCTGAATGAAGAGAACTCGGTGGTGTCTGTGCACAGCTGTGCTGAAGCTCAACACTTAGTCCTTGCGGCAGGACAGAATTCCCCCCTGAAATAAACTGAGAAAGACTATTGGTATAGGCAACTCTTTTCTGTCAAGATCCGGCAGGCTCGCCCATAAGATTTGCAGCAAAAAATATAGAAGACTGTGCAATCTTGCTTGGCATGATTTCTTCCCAGATAGCAAGGCTAGAAAGGTGTATGGCATTTAAAAACAATTTGTTCTTATTAACAGCTTTCACATTCTTGTATCTATACAAAACGACAAGATCAAGGCTGAGAAGGAATTGGTGATGTGCCCAGACTGTAGAGAAGGCAAGCACCTCCTGACTGCAACTTTCTGCTGCTTCTTCGTCATTGCCACTACGTTGAAAGTCTGCAAGATGAACGTGGCCATCTTTTCCGGTTCCTCTTTGCTGCCACAGAGTTTGGTGTGCAGCTGGACTGCTGTCGGCCACACATTTTTTCTCATGGTCTGCAGAAGTGGGCATCTCTCCAGTACATGTTCAACTGTCTGGTCTCCGAGACCACAGTTGCAGGTTGGTGATGGTACTTTCTGCCGCTGAACCCCGGTGTCCCCCCACCCTCCCACCCCTCCCCCAACAATATTCAAACGTACATGCTCACCACGAGCACAGTCACTGAGGGTGCACACACCAGCAAGACTTTACCACAAGCACTTCATCTGAATCATCGCAAAATTCAAAGCAGTTACCCTGGCACAGTCTTTTGTTAGAGTCCGGTGCAGACATACAGGTATACACACACGAGTTGTTTCAATGAGTGCTGACGACAAAACTTATGGCCTTTTCCTGTGGCAGCACCTGGGTGATGTCGTCCAGCTCACACGGCTTCATACAGTTCTGAAATTGATATACAACTGGTTGATCAACGTTAAACTATTATTTGTGCTGGGGGTCACTACCAGTCACCCAATAAAAGAAAGAAAAAAAAGAAAAAAGAAAAAGACAAATCTGTCTCAGATCTTGTTATAACTTCCCAGACATACAGGTATACACACACAAGTTGTTTCAATGAGTGCTGACGACAAAACTTATGGCCTTTTCCTGTGGCAGCACCTGGGTGATGTCGTCCAGCTCACATGGCTTCATACAGTTCTGAAATTGATATACAACTGGTTGATCAATGTTAAACTATTATTTGTGCTGGGGGTCACTACCAGTCACCCAATAAAAGAAAGAAAAAAAGAAAAAAGAAAAAGAAAAATCTGTCTCAGATCTTGTTATAACTTCCCAGTTTTGGTTGCTTTCTAGTGATCTAAACTTACACACAAACGCATTTGAACAGCACTGAACAGTTAAGAAAAGCAATATTCAGTAAACAAAACAACAACAACAAATTCTTTTTGTGTGTCAGCAGCTAAAAAATGCTTAAACTCCATCAAAATTTGAATGACAAATCTGAGAAGGACAAACTGGTAAGAAGACTTAACTACTGTGGGAGGTAATGATACAAATTCAATCAAAACACAACTTACCCTGATGTACATGCCTAAGGCTCATTTGAGAAAGGGCGCTCTCAAACCCCACTTTTATTAATATAATAATAATAAATAATAATACATACATTTTCTATAGCGCTACTCCCTGCTGAGCGAGCTCAACGCGCTTGTTCACATACATGTACATAATATATACTAATTACATTTACTAACATATCATATAAAAACAATCTCATACAAGCAATATTATTATATGATAAAAATGAGATGCATCACATTGTTTACTTGCTAAATAGAATGGATTCACCAAAGTTCTATCAACCACAAAAAAAGCAAACCAAATATATTCTGAAGGTTTCAGTAAATTATATCCATTTTGATGATAGTAGAATAAAAATAGTTCTTGGTCTTACCATCCATTTCCCCCTCATCAGGCAATGGTTCATACAGCTCCTCTGAGCTGAAAATAGAAAAATGGTCATTTGAAATTTTGGAACCCACCCTATCCCCCCTCATGTCCTGCCATTTTGACCAAACTTAGCTACTGGTAGATATTTAGTTGTGAGTATGTTATTCCTGAGAGTACAGTAGAACTCCTCATAAAAGACCATCCTAAAAATCCAGGAAAGTTTGTGAGCCAGTTTGGCCTTAGTGGTAAGATGTCATAAGCTGGTAAGCAGACAATGTTGGTTTGATTCCATGCTTTGGCCCTCTCTCCCTGGCTGTCTTTGAAAACAATGATCAGACACCATTTGGGTCTGTGAAGTTCAATGTGCAGCTTAGAACACACATTACATTGTTTACTTGCTGCTTGTCTAAAGGCCATGATCTAATTTTTGAGCACAGTCACATACAACTACAACGTGATGTATGTATGACATAGATCACACATTATGTTGTTTACCTGCTGCTTGTCTAAAGGGCATGATCTAATTTTGAGCACGGTCACATATGACTACGACATGATGTATGTATGACTTAGATCACACATTATGTGCTTTACTCGCTGCTTGTCTAATTTTGAGCACGGTCACATACGACTACGACATGATGTATGTATGACTTAGATCACACATTATGTTCTTTACTTGCTGCTTGTCTAAAGGGCATGATCCACTTTTGAGTACGGTCATGACATAGCATGTCACAAACAGATGTCATGCAGCATGCAACTGCCACAAGTTTGTGCATTGATTGATCGAAAGGTGATTGTGGGTAATGAAATTCAAAACAACACTTGCACCCCACTGTGTTATTTTTTTAATTATTTTTTACTGTGTAGGGGAGTGGGGGAAGAAGTAAGGGAAGCAGGTTGGAAGCATGGATGAAGAGCCACAAGTCAGAGGTTGCTATAACATAACTTTTATTTGTACACCAGCCAACCAAGAAACAGTGTAGGCTCTCCCCTGAGATGAACACATGAACACTGACTGCAGCAGCAAATAAACAACCTGCCTCTGCAGGGACACTGGGGGAAAAGGGGTGCTGTCGGTAGGTAGGTAGTATTGCTTAATGTCCTCAGATGTCAGGTGACATATTAGGGACAAGCTGAGACCAATGCCGAAGCATGGTTCAATATAGCTTTACGTCCACGGAAACCAGAAGGCTCGTTAGGACGGACAGCCCAGGATGGCCACCTCGACTCTCACACAGCTCCTGAACTATGGTGGGGACGCTGCCGGCCTAGCGCACAGGTTTTAACACCTTAGATAATTGGGGCCATAAAACTCCCACCCAATCAAAAAGGATAAAGGACAGGGAAGAAAAGATTAAAGGGTCATGGCCTGCAACATGTATACAATAGACTCGGTTACAGCTGTGTTCAAAGTATAGTCTTGATTTATTAGACCAGACACATTACATTACTGGTAGTAGGCTTGGCTTACCAAGAATGCCTACTAAATTATACAATACGCAATTTTCATTGGCTATCAGATGGCTTGTGTCAGATCAGAATCACATGATCCGAAATGGTGGCAGTCTGTCTGTTCCCATAGCAACTCATCGTACATGTTGTAGTAGCATAGCTTTAAAAGGGCGGACCTATATTACTAACACTGTGAGGTCCATTCTGTCAGCGTATAAATATACAATGTTAGTTGGCTTTTTTTCACAAGCTCTTCAGAAAAAGGTCCATGGTACTCCCATGCCTGGCAACTAGTCATTACAAGAACTGTTCCTATGTTGGCCTCTGTTTGGACTTTCAGTTTATACTTACTCATCATTCGTTACACTTTCCGCATTGGCTCCAGCCATCAACTGAAATAGGAAAAGCACAACAAAATAAGTACACTGTTTCAAGTTGTGGTTATGAAGAGGAGTAATTATAATAAGAACAGCAATTAAATGTTAAATTAAAAAAACTAATTAAGCACATTTATCAAAGTGCCATTTACATCAGTGTATACAGCTAACTTATACATGTATAGTCAGAGAGAAAATCAGTTGAAAAGCGAACTCTGTTTAAAAAATGTTATATTTGGGAGGAGGGAAATGGGGATGCTATGAACTCTCAAAATAAACCAACATAACAATAGAGTATCAACAAAAGAAATATTGTGTTCAATATATATGCTTCTACCCCCCCCCCCGTTTTCTCTAAAACACACACACACACACACACACACGCACACACATACAGAGTTGCACAGCTAATCCACAGCTTATAACAAGCTGCATCATATTCTCTACTTTTTAGAGATTAACACTGTTTTTTGTTTTAATCAAGTTTAATTTCTTAGACAATGTGATGTTGGCAAACGTATATATATACTGCTCAGATTTGTTCTGCCATATATGTGGGTTATCTACTCTTTGTTATCAAAAGGTTTCATTTCTGAGAAACATGTTGGCAACAGCATTTACTGCTGAGATATTTTTCTTCTATCTATATTTTTAGTTTTCATTTTTCTCCACTTCAGAAACTATTCCCATAGCCTTCACACCATCAATATTTTATTTCTTGGACGTATTGTTGCTAATTCATTCAGTTCTTGAGAGCTGAAAACCTTACTTTTCTTTGATAATCACAAGTTGGCCATAAATGCAAAAATTACAATTTGTGCAGGATTAGCTGACCAGTAAAGAAACAAAAAACCAACAACAACCAAAAAACAAAACAAAACCAGTCTGGTGTTAAGAAGGAAAAAAAGAAGACACCAGAAAGATGAAACACCAACAACAGCAACAATTACCCCAACAACAACCCCAAAACATCAATAAGATCAGAATGGAGGGGGGGGGGTGGGGGGGGGGGATGCACACAAATAAGTTTTAAACCTTTTTTTTAGTCATTGACACCAAAACAAATTAGAGGAAATGAAGAAAGATTGAACCAAACTAAATGTGCAGAAGTACATATCCCTTTTATATTACTCCTCCCCGGGTGCAATCATTTTACGAGATAGACAAAAATAAACAATATCATACTGGGGTAATAGATGATAAAAGCAATGAAATTGGCAAATGTAGTCAACTTCATTTTTGTTCAAATGTGTATATATATATAAAGAGGCACATGCATGAGCGACTTTGCTGGCTTGAGCATTGCACTGCCCAAATAGGCCCAGCGCCACCTGGCTAGTGTAGGGGAGATCATTTGCAGCTGACTTGAGCTTTGTCAAAGCCCCAAATATGCCCAGCGCCACCAAACGGGGCGATCCGCGGCTAAGTCGCCCATTGACAGCAACATTTACCGGGGTGGACCAGCCCAAAAAGGTTTTCAATGAGGGTCACATATGTGATCAAATTGTCCCAAGGCTTATAAAGCTTCAGGTAATGTACTAAAAGAAATTGTTAAATTGACTTAAGTAAAGAGAAATATAAGTAGCATGTAGCTTTGCAAGAAACAGTTAATATAAACTGTCACATCTTGTGGCCTAGAGCAGCAACTTCAATATGTTTTGTCAATACTGTTTGAATGTGAGGAATCTGTATGCTTTCCGAACACTTGCTGACATAAATTAACTTAAAGAAACAGTTATTAAACTGTCACATCTTGTGGCCTAAAGCAGCAACTTTAATATGTTTTGTCAACACCATTTGAATGTGAGGAATCTGTATGCTTGCGAAACACTTGCTGACATAAAGATGTATAAGAGATGAACAATAATATCGGATGGGATAACAGATGGTGAAAGCAATGACGCTGGCACGTTAGAGGAACAATGGTGGTCAACTTCATTTCTGTTTACATAAAGAGGCACAGTCATACAATAAAATTTAATGATTGCAGACTAATTCTATGGTTGATTCAAGTTTTAAATTTATGTCCACTCTCATGTCCTAATACAAACATAACAAAAAGGTGAGGCGTGTTGCAGCAAGCATTACTGGGAATATTGTAATACTTCAAGCGAGATGTTAGATGGCGATACAGAATATTGTAATGCTTCCAGGGAGATGTTTTATGGTGATACATTCTAATGCTTCAAGGAAGATGTTTGATGGCAATACAGAATATTGTAATGTTTCACAGGAGATGTTTGAGGTTCAGTCAAAACCTAACAACTAGTCCTTGCTAAACTGCTGATGAATAATAATAAAATAAAACAACCACAAGGCATCATTTCTGATAGATTCATATAAGCTACTATTGCTGATAATAAGCTTAAACACACACACATACACACATGCATACACGCACTTGAAAAGTCAGGACTAGGCAGAACTGGATGGGTGTAGGAACTAGGTCTCAAATGACCAGTAACTGCAAGGGCTATGCCAGTAACTGGAAAACCGCTCCACCTGTCTTTCTGTGCCCCTCTCTCTCTTCCCCAAGTAGTTTTCTGTCACAATCCATCCTTTGTAACTGCCTCAAGATATACACAAAGTTTTTGCTAGAAGATTAGCAAGAGACAAGATCTGACTGTCAGAGGTAGTTTGTTCCATAGAAAGGCACCAGAGAAGGTTATACTTGTTTTGAATATGTCTAGCCTTGGCCTAGGCAAACTAAGTACCCCCCCCCCCCCCCCCCCCCTGAAGAAAAGAAAAGAAGTACTGAAGAGATTTTAGTTTTGCTTCAACTTGCTACAGTTAGATAAAAACACAGACGCTGCAGTGAAACTCTTTCTTAGACACAGGTATACATATTAGAGTACAGCAAATGGAATTAAGAGTATAGTTTTCACAACGTGCATCTTACTTGTGGGGTATTCTCAGCAAGATTCTGATGACAAAGATGAAAACGAATATCTCTCAATTCTAGTATTAATTTTCTCTTTGGATCTAATGTATTCTGGCCCTGGGAAAGTACATGGCAACCCAAACAAGCTAACAGTATTTAAAATGCAGTACATGCAAAATGAATTAAAAATGCCACCAACAACATGGTAATGAAGGAGTACAAAAACGAATGTATAACACAAATGGCTTAAACAGTGAGTGACAGCAATATTAGAAATGAACATCAAACACAACTGTAAGATGGGTGTAAGGACTTGGACTTGTTGGAGGAAGAGAGTGGGGAGGTGCGGGCCGAGCGTGAGAGATCCAGACATGAGCAGCGTGTAGAGAAGACAGATTCAATTTGGTGTTGTTGTCGTTGAGGGTATTGCTCATTTAATAATAGTTGTATTTGAGTGGACGCATGTCAGAGAGAGAGAGAGAGAGAGAGAGAGAGAGAGACAGAGAGAGAGACAGAGACAGAGAGAGAAAGAAAGAGAGAGAGAAAGAAAGAGAGAGAGAGTGTGTGCGTGTGTGTGTGCAGTGTATAATTACTGTTTGCTAAGTGATAATACTAGACTACAATATTTAAGGTTCTGTTGGTTGAAATGTATGCTAATGTGGTTTTTGTCGTAAGTTGTTTGTATAGCGCAATGAGTTTAACCCTGGTTAGAGAATAGTGCTTTATAACAGTTTATTATTAGTAGTAGTAGTAAGTAAACATTTTCAAGACCAATTAGGTTTTCACAACATCACAACCTTTTTTCTTTTTTGTGGGGGGAAGGCATTAAATTTCAAAACTGATACAGTGGTAGTCATTCTAACCATAGACTGCACTGTGTTCTGTAAGAGGAAGTTTTAATGCACTTTGAATCGATGACCTCACCAAACAAAGAGGAAGTTGTAGAGTACCTGTGTATGAGACCTTGCCAAACATTAAAGAGGTAGCGGAAAATGAGGAGGAAGTTGATGTTAGGCTGAGAGAAATCCAAACAAGGTGAGGGCAGAAAGTCAGTTGCAAAGCTCTCATTCCAGACACCAACTGTGACACACATTAACTGTGAAGGTTGTAATTTGGTCTGGTTGAATAAATGTGAAGTTTATCTCAGACACAGATAGAGGACCTGATGGTTTATTAAGTGCAATGTTGCTTACTACCATGAGAAGAAACAAGCAAACAAACAAACAAACAAACAAAAAAGGTTGTAATTTGGTCTGGTTGAATAAATGTGAAGTTTATCTCAGACAGAGATAGAGGACCTGATGGTTTATTAAGTGCAATATTGCTTGTTACCACGAGAAGAAACAAGCAAAACAAAAAAACGAAAAACAAAACATAAAATTAAAAAAAGCGTGTGGTGTGTGTGTGTGTGTGTGTGTGTGTGTGTGGTGGTGGTGGTGGGGGGGGGGGGGGGGGGGAATCAAAAATGAACCCCAATGGACCATGAACAATTAAACATGTTACAGATTCCATGATAAGTTAAATGTTCAGATTTTAATTTCAGCAACAGTTCTACACAGAGATCATGTTTACCAAGCCAAGACCACCACTTCACATAAAGCAGCTATGCTGAACTATAGTATAAGTAAAATGTACAAGCCAGTTTTGCCTAGAGGAAAAGACTGCACAGCTATATGGTCTTCTTAGCTAGTGGTAATTAAGGTGTCCGGCTGGTAAGGAGAAGCACCTCAGATCAATTCCGCTTCACCTCTCCTTTCTCTTCAGAGATCATGTTTACCAAGCCAAGACCACCACTTCACATAAAGCAGCTATGCTGAACTATAGTATAAGTAAAATGTACAAGCCAGTTTTGCCTAGAGGAAAAGACTGCACAGCTATATGGTCTTCTTAGCTAGTGGTAATTAAGGTGTCCGGCTGGTAAGGAGAAGCACCTCAGATCAACTCCGCTTCACCTCTCCTTTCTCTTCAGAGATCATGTTTACCAAGCCAAGACCACCACTTCACATAAAGCAGCTATGCTGAACTATAGTATAAGTAAAATGTACAAGCCAGTTTTGCCTAGAGGAAAAGACTGCACAGCTATATGGTCTTCTTAGCTAGTGGTAATTAAGGTGTCCGGCTGGTAAGGAGAAGCACCTCAGATCAATTCCGCTTCACCTCTCCGTTCTCTTCAAAAGTTGTGATTTGTCGACGCTGTCTTGTGACTTTGCTCCTCGCAAAAAATGATTGATGAAAACATTAAAATGGTTCTCCCATCACTGCCCAGGAGTTATTGTGGTGGTAACAGCGTACCATTAGATATAGTTCCCCCACCCCCCACCCCCCCCACCACCTCCTGCGATGTCAGTCCCTGCCAGTACCTCTTCAGAGAAAATCTAGCATGTGTAGCATACCGCAACATGGACAGTGACACACAGCTACACGGCAGGCAGCAACATGGACAGTGACACACAGCTACACAGCAGGCAGCAACAAGGACAGTGACACACAGCTACACGGCAGGCAGCAACATGGACAGTGACACACAGCTACACGGCAGAGAGCAACAAGGACAGTGACACACAGCTACACGGCAGAGAGCAACAAGGACAGTGACATATGGCAGAGAGCAACAAGGACAGTGACACACAGCTACATGGCAGAGAGCAACAAGGACAGACACACAGCTACACGGCAGAGAGCAACAAGGACAGACATACAGCTACATGGCAGACAGCAACAAGGACAGACATACAGCTACACGGCAGACAGCAACAAGGACAGACATACAGCTACACGGCTGAGAGCAACTGACAAGGACAGACATATAGCTACACGGCAGACAGCAACAAGGACAGACACACAGCTACACGGCTGAGAGCAACAAGGACAGACATACAGCTACACAGCAGACAGCAACAAGGACAGACATATAGCTACACGGCAGACAGCAACAAGGACAGTGACACACAGCTACACGGCTGAGAGCAACAAGGACAGACATACAGCTACACAGCAGACAGCAACAAGGACAGACATATAGCTACACGGCAGACAGCAATAAGGACAGTGACACACAGCTACATGGCAGAGAGCAACAAGGACAGACATACAGCTACACGGCAGACAGCAACAAGGACAGACATACAGCTACACGGCAGACAGCAACAAGGACAGACATATAGCTACACGGCAGACAGCAACAAGGACAGTGATACACAGCTACACGGCTGAGAGCAACAAGGACCGACATACAGCTACATGGCAGACAGCAACAAGGACAGACATATAGCTACACGACAGAGAGCAACAAGGACAGACATACAGCTACACGGCAGACAGCAACAAGGACAATGACACACAGCTACATGGCAGAGAGCAACAAGGACAGACATACAGCTACACGGCAGACAGCAACAAGGACAATGACACACAGCTACACGGCAGAGAGCAACAAGGACAGACATACAGCTACACGGCAGACAGCAACAAGGACAAGGACACACAGCTACACGGCAGAGAGCAACAAGGACAGACATACAGCTACACGGCAGACAGCAACTGAAGGACAATGACACACAGCTACACGGCAGAGAGCAACAAGGACAGACATACAGCTACACGGCAGACAGCAACAAGGACAATGACACACAGCTACACGGCAGAGAGCAACAAGGACAGACATACAGCTACACAGCAACAAGGACAGACATACAGCTACACGGCAGAGAGCAACAAGGACAATGACACACAGCTACACGGCTGATAGCAACAAGGACAGACATACAGCTACACGGCAGACAGCAACAAGGACAATGACACACAGCTACACGGCAGAGAGCAACAAGGACAGACATACAGCTACACGGCAGACAGCAACAAGGACAAGGACACACAGCTACACAGAAGAGAGCAACAGAAAGGGGGGGGGGGTAATTAGTATCACCGGGCAGGAAAAGTCATGTGTACGAGGCCTTGCGAAGGGTTGTGCATTAATTTGCGCGCAGCTGATGTAATCAAATTTGCAGGGTTGCTTCATTTTCAGCTGATCGGCTGAACCGTTGCAAGTGGCAAGCACTGGAGTGCATTTCGCTCTGGGGCTTTCCAGCTGCTTAGAAAGGCAATAAAGTAAAGACGGCGGCGGGGGGTAATGGCAGGTGTAGGCTGGGGGTAGGGGCTGGAACGGTGACTCATCAGGTACAGGTGGCCACTTCAGAGTATTTTAATTACCTTCTCCGTGAGTGTCTTGAATATTACTTCTTCCGTTCTTGAGCTGAAAGTCTATTCACAAACATCGACAAGAGCAGACTATAGATATGAAAAGGATAACAAAATAATATAACAGAATGAAGTATTTTCTACTCCCTGATCAATCAGAAACAGTAACTGTCAAAGTGCGAAATGAGTAAATCAGTCGGTGCAGGCAGAAGGTGCCAAGTGCCTAGACGGGGCGACTGTTTAGACTAGCCGGCCACTGGGGAGGGACAGAGGAAAAGGGGCCGGGGAAGGGTGTAGCGATGGCTCGACGGGCAGTGGGAAGGTCGGGTCAACGTAACTCATAAATTAGCCTCTAGGACAGCAGATGCGCCATACCTTAGTGGAAGAATAGGAGAGGTAGTTCCAGACATTCTGGATAGGAAATAATCCCTGTTTAAAATAATTCAATAAATTGAAGAACTGCCGTTTTTCTTGGAACATAACCTGACTGCATGCTAAGTAGTGTTAGCACATTATAGTTATTACGTTTGATGGTATATGGTTTTGTTGTATATCGAAATGGAATTGGAGTGATGAATATTCAATTAGCGGAAGAATACAAGAATGCGGAGAAGGGGGAAAAGGAGCGTGGGTTTCGCGGAGAGTCGGAGCCGGGGCCCGAGAGAAGAGGGATGGAGTAAACGAAGACTGAATATGAGCATGAAGAGGAGGAGGGAATAAAGAGGACATGAGACAAGAGGATCCTTGTCATGTGCATGAAAGGACTGAGAAAGCAAAGGTCAATGGACCGGCGAAGAAGAGACTGCGAGGTGCGATCAGTAATTCCGAATCTGTGTGAGATGAACCGGCCCGGCTGTGGTACCACCACCACTGACTGTCACCGCCACGGACTCCACCACAGGACTGCGGCCTCTAATACGAGTGCCACGAGCTCCCCCAGTAAATAATATTCCACAAACCTGGCCAGGCTGTTCACTCATCACGCACACGCACTCCAATGCACACAGTCCATGTCATCACAGTCTTGACGACCGATTAGACTAGACCGACCGTTAAACCACAGTGGTGGTGGAATAGCCATATACGTGAAACGACACTTATTCTGTAAGCACAGACCCGATCTTCATGTACCCGGTCTTGAAGCTATTTGGATTGAAACCAAAATTAACAAGGAAACCATGCTAATAGGTTCATTCTACCGACAACCGAGTGCCACAGTTGACTATTGGGATTTGATCAGACAAAGCTTTTGGAATGTAAATAACGGCACTGGTTTAAAATTTATTGCCTTTGGGGACTTCAGTTCCGACTTTAACTTCCCAAGCAAGCACTTAGTTGATATACTCCACATGTTTCAGTTGCACCAGCTTACTAATTCTGACACTAGAATAACTCCAACAAGTAGTACATGTATTGATCTTATTATAACCCAGACGCCACAAGTTATTAAAAGTATAGAGGTTTTGCCGGAAATATGTAGTGACCACTGTGTGCCATGTGCAACAGTGATCAATAACACCAATACTATTATAGTTTCAAAAGAACATTATACAATTATGACAAATTAGATGCCATTAAATTCTGCAACATGCTGTCTCGTATAGACTGGGCCGATGCTATGCAAAATGGATCCATTGACGACTGTGCTGAACATTTTAATACTATATTTTTCGAAGCTGCCTGCAATTGCATGCCTGTAAAAACCGTTACAATTCGCTCTAAAGATGCTGCTTGGATAAATGCAGACATTCGCTGGGCTATAAAACAGAGATATAGGTTGTTTAAAAAAGCAAAACGCAGCAATAAAGACGAAGACTGGCGAGCTTATCGGACTTACAGAAACTTAGTAACTACTAAGATTAGAGACAGAAAACTGGAATATTTAAATGAACTTGATTTAAAGGCATCTGACCCAAAACAGTTCGGTACTAAGGAATGGTGGAAACTAGTAAAACAATTTATGAATAAAAAAGGCATATCTGACGACATTCCTCCCATCTTCTTCAATGGTACTTTGTATTCTTCCAGCGAAGACAAGGTCAACGCATTGAATGATTATTTTATTCAACAATCGATTTTAGACAATCCAAACGAAAATACTCCAAATGTAGAGTACACTGACTCTGAAATTACTGATATTATTCTTACGCACGCTGACATACATAGTGTAATAAATTTTTAGACAAATCAAAGGCAACAGGGCCCCATATGATTCATAACAAATTGCTGATAGCTACAGTTGACATTATTACAGAACCCTTAACCATCCTATTTAACTGCTGTTTGAATGAAGGTATCTTTCCAAACATTTGGAAGATTGCTCATGTAACACCACTACATAAAAAGGACCGAAAATCTGTGTAATAATTATCGTCCTATTTCGCTGTTAGTTGTGTAGGCAAGGTCTTAGAACGATGTGTTCACAGCCGTGTGTTGAATTATTTAAAGGTTAATAATATTATTACTCATCCCAGTCAGGATTTATGCCAGGAGACTCGACAGTTAAGCAACTCACATCAATATATCATGACCTATGTCATCATTCGATCAAGGAATAACTACACAATCCATTTTTTCGACATTTCCAAAGCCTTTGATCGAGTGTGGCACAAGGGATTATTGAAAAAATAGAAGCTGTTGGTATAAGAGGCAATTTGGCATTATGGTTTCAAAACTATTTACAAAATCGCAAACAAGCCGTTGTTATAAAAGGTAAAAAGTCTGAATACAAAACAGTACCTTCTGGAGTTCCACAGGGGTCTGTGTTAGGACCCTTGTTATTTCTCATATATATAAACGACATAACCAAAAATATTGAATCTGTTATAAAACTTTTTGCGGATGACATAAGTGTGTCACTTGCATTGAAAGACCCCGACAGAAGAGCAGCAATTTTAAATTCTGACTGAAAAAATTAACAGCTGGGCGAAACGATGGAAAGTTAGTTTTAATGAAGAAAAAACTGAATTGTTAACATTTAAGAAAGACAACCATCCAGTTTACCCACTGTCATTTGGAAATATTGTTCTCGAAGACAAGGAATGTCACAAACACTTAGGTCTGATTTTTCAAAGTAACTGCAAATGGGAAAAACATATAAACAGTATTATTAGAAAAGTAACCCTTCTTATTTCATGTTACGTTCCTTTAAGTACAAGTTATGCAGAAAAGCCTTGGATACTATGTACAAATCCTTTATATTGCCACAGTTTGACTACGCCGACATTGTTTGGGATAATTGTACTGGAACACTTTCAAACATGCTCGAAAACCTGCATTTGGAAGCTATAAGAATTATTTTAGGAGCTGTTAGAGGAACAAGCCACGAAAAGTTGTATAAAGAATCTGGATTTTGCACACTAAAAGAAAGACGAAAACGTCACAAGCTATTAATGTTTCACAAAATGATTAATTACCTATGCCCCGGATACCTATCGAACTTAGTACCACCTCTAGTTTCAACAACAAACCCGTATCATCGCAGACGACCACATGAAAGAGTCATTCCCACTCACAAAACAGAACTATATACAAATTCATTCATTCCGTCAACTACCCAACTGTGGAACACATTACCTCAAACTATACAAACAAATCCTTCAATTAGTCTGCTGAAAAAATATTTGTCAACGAATGACACTGTGGTTCCTATATAATTATTTTGGTTCTAGAAAAGAACAAGTTAAGCATTGTAGACTTCGACTTGCTATTAGCGATTTAAATTATGACTTATTCAGACGCCACCGTTAGAAGACCCTATATGTTCATGCGGATATACAGCAGAAACATCAGAGCATTTCCTACTACATTGTCCCCTTTATAATAATATTAGAAATAAAACCATTAATAAACTAGATGAGAATGAAAGAAATATCAATACACTTGTTTGGAAACGACAGCACATTTAGAAACTAATAAGAAAATATTTGCTATAGTCCACGACTTTTTGTGCCAAACCGACCGCTTGTAAATCTGTAAAAGTCTGCCAAAATTTGTTTATGATACAAGCGAAGAGTACACGTTTTAATCCTCTCCCTCTCTCTCTCAGATCAATAATTATGACAACATCACTAGACCATTCGGTTAGTTATTTGCTTTTTTAACCCCCACCCCCTCCTCCCATTTTGTTGTTATTGTTTTGCTTTTTGTTTGTTTGCTTGTTTGTTTGTTTTTGTTGTCATTTTGTCTTTGTTGGTTTTGTTGCCTCTGACGTTTGACAACAATTTGCCATCTTGCCATCGTAAATGTCTGTGTGATTATCATTTTATCTATAGGTAACACTCAAATAAGCATATTGCTTTTGTGTTTCCTGTACTTATTTGTTGAGCTTATGATTACGATGAATGAATAAAATTTTGTTTAAACCATAAAGAGGAAGGAAGATGTCTCTGGGAATACCGTAGTGCGGAATCTTGGGAGTATATCCGTCTGGCATTGTCTATATATGGTTATACATCTGGTCAGTCTGGACTGTACCATTTACCTGCTGGGAGTAGGAGTGTTTGCTATTGAAGTTGACGGTTAGCCTTTTAATAGGCACATGCATTTATGTTCATTATTTAAGACTAGGACATAACACTAACTGCCACACCACTTGACCTGGAGATGTGACCGTGTGTGGTCGGACAGAATGTTCTAATCATTTATTAATACTACCCCCCCCCCCCCCCCCCACACACACACACTCCAACAGCAGGGACATATGTCAGTGGTAGAGTGCAGGCTCAGACCTTCCTGATAAGAAAGTTGCAGGTTCGATTCCTGGCAGGAGCAGCAACAAAATATTTTCCCCAGAGTTAACTTTTTGTGCTGACTCTAACTTCGTTACCAACCTGGTAACAGCAGGTAAAAGACTCCAGTCATTCTGCCAAATGTGCAGGCTACAGCTAGCTAAACTCCCATACACGCTCCCCCGATCAATGTTAATGTAGATTTCAATATACAGAGAAGGTGGTCACCTACATAGAACAATGACAATGCCTAAAAAGGTTTTAGTTTTTAGTTTTTTTAAACCCACAAAACCACTGTTATGTTTTTAAACATATTAACCCTTTCATGTTAAAATGATAATTCAGAATATTGAACCAGCGAAAAATAACAAACCCACACCCCACAAAATTTAGGAAGACAGACAGTGGAAGGAGGTGGAGGGGAGAGACAGGTATATGACTTAAAAGTACAAGTAGTATGAGATTGATCAGAACACTGAAATACAACAGAAGTAGTCTTCGTGATCCCAGCCATGTTAAGGAGATTAAGGGGACTCCACAATAAGTAGATAATGTAATGTTCCAACATCAAGCACAAGAATGAAACATCAAACTGTAAAATACCCCAAAAATAACAACACCACCATCTTTCAGTAACAACAATAGCAATGACAATAATAACACCACCAAAAGAGGTTTAAAAAATGTCAAGTATATATATAGGCATACCAACTGGTAATATGTAGGATAAAAAGAGTAAAACCTGTAAAAATGGTTAATTAAATTCCCAAAACAACCATAAAAAGGCTGATGGAGGAATTTTTATATACATGATTGTGTCCATTTTCAATCAACAGGCAGTCATCAAACTTTATACTGGATCTCTTCCCATCCATAACAAACTGCAGCATGACCTTCAAGAGAGGGAGAGAGAAAAAGAAGACACAAAGCTGAGTCATAATGAATGCCACAATTTTTGTATTGAAAAACAGTTCAAGTGAACAATTACAGTCTCAGCTGGCAATCCCTAATGCTGCATTGCTGGTGTTTCTGACCAGACACTGGTGGAAATTGACAAACATGTTAACAGGAACTGCCCTAGAAAGAACTCAAACAGTTCTGTACATATTTCTCTTCTTAAGGTCCCCTGCTGCTCCTCAGTTGATGGAATTCTGTCTATTCACAGAAAAATCTGTGGTCTGCTGATGAACAGAAAATGCCCCCCTCTTCTTCTCCCCAACTCCAAAAGCACTGGAATGCATAATGGTGAACCAGCTTACCTAAAATATCATTTTATCTAAAATGATAAAATCTTGTTCGTCAGCTGGAAGATGATGTCAATCAGAATCTTCCAAAAGAGGAATGGCGACCAAATGGTAAAAAAACATGAAGTTTCTATGTGATCTGAGGCTGATTTATTCAAACATCTTGTTTTCCTGAAATTAAGACAGGAAGCTGAAAAAGGCATCCTATATGAAATTTAAACCATCACGATGGATGTATCTAAACTTTAAAATTGGGATAGAACTGCACTGATTTTCCATCAAGAGGACTTGAAAAACAATTAGGTAAGAAAAAGAAGAAAAGTAACCCAGCTTACATGTCGTATTGTTGGTGTGGAAACCTCAATGTTGTTGGCATTGACAAAACCAACTGAAAAAGAAAAAATACACATGTACACAGTTTGAAATAGTTTTAAGCTTTTGTCTGCAAACACTTATTTGCTACATATGTATTATGCATATGTACTAAACACAAAATATTCAGATGTTTTAACCATGATGAAAAAAAGCCTGAGACAGTCAACAGTAGTGCCTCATTAGTGCTGATTTATAATTTGAGCAATACATATAGGATGTGGTTTTTTTCATCTGTGGAAACCTGTAAAAGCAAAAACCCCAAACCCCAACCCCCACACCCCCAAAACACAAAACCCCCACACAAAACACAACACACACACACAAAAAGAAAGAGAAAAAAAAGAAAAAAAAAAAACCCCACCTAACACACCACCATACATGCATGCACATACACACACCCCCACACACACACCCCCACAGAAAAAGAAAAGAAAAAACTTCCACACCTACATACACCAATGCACATACATACACGCACATACATACACGCACATATGCACACACACACACACACACACACACACACACACACCAACACACACACCCATGCACACACTGCATGACAAAATGCACCACCACCCCCAAATGCAAAACATGCATGCAAATATATATGCACACACACACACACAGACACACACACACAGACACACACATAGACACACACACACACACACACATATACACAGACATACACACACACACACACACACACACACACACACACACACACACACACCACAAATTAATTAACACTTACTTTTTCTTTGATCATTCTGGACCAGCCATTTACCAGCTGGGTTGTGATCCATCCGCAGAATGGCAATGATCTCCCCTTTGGTGACAGCAAGGTCTTTAGAAAGAAAACTAGCACCAGCGTTGCTTTTGACCACACCATCTCCAACCTTCTCATCTGTGTCATTTAACTGTAGAAGCATGATCGAGACCAAGATTTTAATCAACAGATGATGCAAATCGAGAGCAGGTAATAATACTATATGGATATAGTTCAGTGGGGTCCTGATACTACGTAATACAGGCAAAATAAAGTGTCCAGTTAAGATCTCTGTACTGTATACTCTTGCTTTTTACTTTAGTTCTTTTAAGACACGTTTCTGCTTTGGAGGATTTTACAGGGGTTCCACGCCACTGTGATAATTTTGGCCAACTGCAGTTCTGAGAGCAGCCTCGCAGCAGCTCAGTTGAGCACAATTATAAAAGATCATTTATCCTTAAAAATGTTGCTACTTTTTTTTTCTTTCTTTCAATTTTTGTTTGTTTTGTATCATCTACATATATGCTTTGGGTAAGCCCTGATGGGTCTTTTTGTTGCTCAGCACTGAAGAGTAATATTTCAACAAGGCTGACATAGCACTAACTTTATTTTCATGCTGAAGTTTGTTTTGTATTATCCACATACAAGCTTTGGATAAGCGCTGATGGGTCTTTTTGTTGCTCAGCACTGAAGAGTAATATTTTAACGTGGGTGACATAGCACTAAGCTTTATTTTCATGCTGAATTGCGGTCATTGATTTGTTCACAGCAGATTTGGGGACAAAAAAGAGAAAGTGTCCAAAAATAGGTACTAGTCACTGCTCCTTTAAGAATTATCATAGTAGAGAACACTGTTGCAGACAAAATAAATTTCAAGGTAGCATAGAAAAATGATGTAACTCCTTACCCCAAATTTGTGTCTAAGCTTTCTGATTTCTTTTTTTTGTTCCCGTTAAACAAAGTGATAAGCAACACACAAACACACACACACACACACACCACACACACACACACACACACACACACACAAACATTAGGGCCTATATAATAGATAACTTTTTTACAGCACTATTCTCTGTTTTACACAAATTCATTTTGCTTCATGAATTCTCTGACATTTTCAACTTAGGTAAGAAAATTTAAAAGAAATGCAAAAAATAATAAAATATACCAAAAAAAATTTTAAAAAGGGTTTTAAGGGACCTAAAGCCCAAAACACACACACACAACACACACACAAACCACACACACACACACAACCACACACCACACACACACACCATAATAACAACAGGTATTGCTTACAGCATGAAATCATGATAATGTTATTCAAAATAGTACTGTGGATTTGTACTTGGAAATTGCTTGAAGAAAAGGGCTACACTCATCTTTTTTGCAGCTAAACATTGGCAGCTCAGTTTCCAGCTGAATTCAGCCAGTTAGCTGACAATTCCCATGCCTAGTACTATTAGTGGTTGTGGACAGTAGTAGTAGTAAATAGTTAATACGGTGCATTTGGCACCTGCCCGCTCCACTTCAACCCCCAACCTATCTTTGCTTTACCCCAGGGAAGTACTGACAGTTTGTGTACATGACAACATCAGTACCACTACTTATCCCATATATATAAATCTGAAACAGAATGAGGCCCAGGGAGTTAATTAGCCCTTGAAATACGTAACACAAGTACAACAACAAAGACCTGAGTTTATGGACCTTGTATTTACACACCTACCAGGTGAGAGTTACCATATGCGACTCAGGTCTTTGTTGTTGTACTTGTGTTATGTATTTCGAGTGTTAATTAACTCCATTGTTTGTTGATCATATATATATATATATGTGCGTGCGTGTGTGTTGGGGGGGGGGGGGGGGGGAGACTGTTACCCTTTCTTCCTTTTTGTTTATCTCTTCCTTGTGCTTCTTTCCAGCCTTGTCCTTTTCTTTTTCTTTCTCCTTCTTTGCCTTTTTGTCATCTGTATTGTTGGGTGATGGCAGAGATGGAGGCTCTGGCTGGGCCTCTGGCTGGGATTCCCTTAACACAGGAACATCACAGGCAGCTGAACATCACAGGCAGCTGAACATCACAGGAACATCACAGGAACATCACAGGCAGCTGAACATCACAGGAACATCACAGGCAGCTGAACATCACAGGAACACCACAGGCAGCTGAACATATACACAGGCAGCTGAACATCGCAGGCAGCTGAACATCACAGGAAGCTGAACATCACAGGAACACCACAGGCAGCTGAACATCACAGGCAGCTGAACATCACAGGAACATCACAGGCAGGGCCTGGGAAAAACATCAAAAAGGAACACCACAGGCAGCTGAAAAACAAAATACAGGAACACCACAGGCAGCTGAACATCACAGGAACATCACAGGCAGCTGAACATCACAGGAACACCACAGGCAGCTGAACATTGCAGGCAGCCAAACATATATGCAGGCAGCTGAACATCACAGGAACACCACAGGCAGCTGAACATCACAGGAAAACCACAGGTAGCTGAACAGTACAGAACATCACAGGTAGCTGAACATCACAGGAACACCACATGCAGCTGAACATATACGCAGGCAGCTGAACATATACACAGGCAGCTGAACATCACAGGAACACCACAGGCAGCTGAACATCACAGGAATATCACAGGCAACTGAACATCACAGGAAAACCACAGGTAGCTGAACATCACAGAAACATCACAGGTAGCTGAACATCACAGGAACACCACAGGCAGCTGAACATATACACAGGCAGCTGAACATATACACAGGCAGCTGAACATCACAGGCAGCTGAACATATACACAGTCAGCTGAACATCACAGGAACACCACAGGTAGCTGAACATTACAGGAACACCTCAGGCAGCTGAACATATACACAGGCAGCTGAACATATACACAGTCAGCTGAACATCACAGGAACACCACAGGTAGCTGAACATTACAGGAACATCACAGGAACACCACAGGCAGCTGAACATATACACAGTCAGCTGAACATCACAGGAACACCACAGGTAGCTGAACATTACAGGAACATCACAGGTAGCTGAACATCACAGGAACACCACAGGCAGCTGAACAACACAGGCAGCTGAACATATCACAGGAGCTGAACATCAAGGAACACCAAGGCAGCTGAACATCACGGAAATCACAGGCAAAAAAAACATCACAGGAAAACCCCCAAGGGAGTGAACATCACAGGAAACCACAGGAGCGAACATATACACAGTCAGCTGAACATCACAGGAACACCACAGGTAGCTGAACATTACAGGAACATCACGGTAGCGAAAATCAAGGAAACCACAGGCAGTGAAATATACACAGGCATTTCCGGGCCCGAAAACAGGATAAAAACACAGGCAGTGAAAATCACAGGAACACCAAGGGAGCTGAACTTCACAGGAAATCACAGGCAGCTGAACACACAGGCAGCTGAACATAAATTACCAGGCAGCTGAACATCACAGGGAAACAAGGTAGCTGAACATATACACAGTCAGTGAAAATCACAGGAAAACCACAGGTAGCTGAACATTACAGGAACATCACAGGTAGTGAACATCACAGGAACACCACAGGCAGCTGAACAACACAGGCAGCTGAACATATACACAGGCAGCTGAACATCACAGGAACACCACAGGCAGCTGAACATCACAGGAATATCACAGGCAACTGAACATCACAGGAAAACCACAGGTAGCTGAACATCACAGGAACACCACAGGCAGCTGAACATATACACAGTCAGCTGAACATACAGGAAACCCCAGGTAGTGAACCAAAAAATAACAGGAGCTGAACATCACAGGAACACCACAGGGCTGAAAAAAATACACAGGGACCCGAAAACAGGCAGCTGAACAATACACAGGCAGCTGAACATACAGGAACACCACAGGTAGCTGAACTTCACAGGAATATCAAGGCACTGAACATCACAGGCAGCTGAACATATACACAGGCGCTAACATCACAGGAACACCACAGGTAGCTGAACATCACAGAAACACCACAGGCAGCTGAACATATACACAGTCAGCTGAACATCACAGGAACACCACAGGTAGCTGAACATCACAGGAACACCACAGGCAGCTGAACATATACACAGGCAGCTGAACATCACAGGAACACCATAGGTAGCTGAACTTCACAGGAATATCACAGGCAGCTGAACATCACAGGCAGCTGAACATATACACAGGCAGCAAAACATCACAGGAACACCACAGGTAGCTAAACTTCACAGGAACATCACAGGTAGCTGAACATCACAGGAACATCACATGCAGCTGAACATATACACAGGCAACTGACTTTCACAGTCAGACCCACCAGGGTGCTGAGCAAAGCTGACAGTTTCCTGTATATCTGTATATCCTGTGCAGCGTGTGCGCACAAATGATTGTCTTAACTTGCTGTTTTATTTTTACTATCTTACTTAGGGATCGAAAAACTTGCAGTGCCTTGGATATTATTAGTTAATGGGGTTGCTGTTTCCTTTTACTGTTTTAGTTGATGATCTTAATAATGTTAGCCAGTTTATTACCCTGTCATTTTGTTTAAGTGATATATAAATTTAAAAAACTAGATTTTTTAAATTATTGTTTTTTTAATTGTCTTACTGTTGAACTGCTATTCTAATGTAATCAAAATTAATTAAATTAGTCTATGTATGCTGTTTTATGGATTGTCAGTTGTTCCTTTACTATTGTCGTATTCCCTATTTGTTTACTGGTTTGTAAAATGCGCTTTTTCTTTCTTTATTTTTTATTACAGTAATATGATTTTTATTTAAATTCTTTCTTTTTTAAATCAGTTGGTCATAATCTTTGTCATGTCAAATGTAACTGTATTAACCTAGATACTGACTTTTTTTTAAAATTCATGTATTTCTTAGCTATGTATTGAGTCTGATATGTGAAGCTGTTCTGTGCTTGGAGCTCATTTTTGCAGAACTGGGACAGGCGCATTATAAATAAAATGTATTATTATTATTAACATCAAAGGCAACTGAACATATTAACAGTCAGCTGAACATCACAGGCAGCTGAACATCAAAGCCTACTACCTTGGATTCCCATACTGAGGCTGCATTGCAACATCCCAAACAAATAAAATGAACAGATCAAACAAGGCAACACAATGCATTGAGAGTAGGGTTAGTTGGCTAGTTCTTGTGTTTAAAAAAAAAAAATGTCCTGTCAACCGTATAGGGTCACCTCAGTTCAAAATACAAGTCACCATATCACGAGCAACAGTCTAGACCACAGCTCTGGACACAACAGAGTCAACAGCAAATACAATCAATTCAAAAATGGTACAACAACAATCTTACTTTTTACCTTTGACTGAACTACAACTGACAGTACCATCACATTTTTCATACATGAACCCCAAAACAATATGCACTGCATGGACTCAAAGGAGATGAGAAAAATTAAAACTATTCCCGCCACACCCCAGGGAAGAAAACAACAACAATAACCAGAATGAGAAACAAAATAAACAAGACAATTCCATATCACACACACACACACAGACACAGACATACTCTCTCTCCTTAAACAAAGGAATGAAAATCCTGCATATCATGCACACACTCACACACACACACACACACACACACACACACACACACACACACACACATGTATACACACACAGACAGACAGACACACACACACACACACACACACACACGCACACATGTACACACACACACACACACACACATCACACACACGTGCACACACACATCCACATACAGATGCACACACACACACACACACACACACACACACACACACACACACACACACACACACACACACACACACACACACACACACACATACACTCTCATGCAGATGCACACACACACACACGCATACACTCTCATGCAGCTGCACAAATCCATTCTGAGCACCTAGGGTTTCATAATATGAAGGCAATGTAGCCTGATCAACAACTGTAGGCCCAGTAATGAATGGATGAGTATGTGATTGCATAAGGCAACTGACAAATATTTAAAATGACAAAGAAAGCAGTCCACTTAAAATAGTGCTTACTGTGGGAGTTTAGTCTCATCAAGAGGTTCATATATTTCATCAGGATCATCTGGCTGTTGTTGTTGCTGTTGCTGTTCAGCCTAGAAATAAATAAACAAGACACATGGAGAAAAAAAGAGGGTATAATTCCCAAGCTTACAACATCCTCACAAATTATTATTATCATCCTTGAACTATCAGTGTGTTAATAGTCATTTTGCAATAAAGCTATTCTTATCTTACTTTATCATGATTACATCATCTTATTTTATTTATTATTGTTATTATTATTATTATTATATTACTTTATTTCATTTCTTGGTTTATTTATTATTATTATTAAACAAACTTTCCGTCAGTAGGTGTGAGGTTTGCATTCCATGTGTGCGATGATTGCTTTCAAGTGGAGGGAAAAATCATGCGCCAAAGGAAGGGAGAGGGTAAATGGAATGATGCTTTAAGGACTGTGGCCAGTGGACAGAGAGACAGAGAAAGAAGGACAGAAAGAGAGCAGGGGGAGGAGAGAGAGAAGGCACAAGACACAAAAGTTTATTTGATTGGCCTGTGATCTTCCCAAAGGGTTAGACTGATGATTACAAACTGTACGTTAGCAAAGTGGTCACAAAAGCATAACATGTGACACAATTTGAGAGAGAGAGAGAGAGGAGAGAGAGAGAGAGAGAGAGAGAGAGAGAGAGAGAGAGAGAGACAGAGACAGAGACAGAGACAGAGAGACAGAGACAGACAGAGAGTACACCAATCACAGAACATAATTTGCAATTTGCAAGCTGGCCTTACACATACCGCAGATACGCAGTCATCATAGAACTCATCTGGAGGATAGGCCTCCATTGCAGCTGGAAAATATAAAGAAAGAAATTTGACTACTGATACCTCTCAAAGAACCCCCCCCCCTTCTTTTTTTTGACACACAGAGAAAATTATGCAATGTGTTCACACTTCGTTCCCTTATTCCTTGCAAACAGAATTGTACAGCATGTCAGTCACTAAATTCACCCTGATATGACCGTACTGGTTGACTGGGCATAAAACACCAAGTTACTTACTTATTCAGTCACTAAATCATTTCTTGCTTTGTGATGCCAACAGCTAGCAGTGAGTACAAATAACAGGGCACCTCTTTCTTCCCAAGTGAGCAGCCAAACCAGCAAAGAAGATGTATTGATCAGATACTGTGCACAGAGGCGAGGCACCACACACTCAAAACTATGAAAAAACAACAACAAATGAACCAAAATATGATCAAACTGCCACTGGGAAAGTAAATACTCATCTATATTGGTACTGACTGTTTCGCAGAAACAGGGTGGGCTGGTTTGCCCCCGCCCCCCCTCCTCCAACCCCACCACAAAAAACAAAAAACACACACACAAAAACACAAAAAAACCAATGACAACACCACCACCAAACAACCCCAACCCTAGCAATAACAGCAACAGCAAATGTTCTTTGAGATGACCCCATGTGACTGACAGGGTGCTAAAATCTAACCACTCGGCAACTACAGCGAAAAACGTTTGCCCTGGAAAATTAATATTCAATACAAATTTCACATCATAGTTGGGTATTAATGAGCATGCTCTCAAATCTGTCTGTTGCAACTGGCCCGACACTGATCCAATTTTTCTGAGAAAACAGTCTGATATCCACATATATCTTGGACACAGTTCAAGTCACTGTTATCAGTGGAAGTGACAGCCACCCAATGATGATGGATCACTCCAGTTAATCATCTACAGTAACATTATTTCACAAACTTTGGTGATCGTCTCTCGAGAAAGAAGAAATTAGTGACTTATCCTGGGTTCAGTTGTATGCATTCATTAGCTGTACACATTTGTACACTGTTCCCACTTACCCATAGCTGACATACCATCTGTGTACACATCTTCGGCCTCTTCTTCCTCCTCAGTTAACTCTGGGCTGAAATCAAGCACACATCATATTCTGATTTTACTGGGGTGGAATGATTAAACAAACATT
>JABMCL010000059.1:1222500-1237500 GCA_018857735.1 Alviniconcha marisindica
AATGGAGCATTAAAATGTGCCATTATGAACGCTGTGAACACTATGCCTCATTCCATGTGTATGTATATTTGTACTTGACACGTGGCAATAGAGATATGGATTGATCGACTGAAATGGCTCTCATCGGTGCCCATCTTAATGCAGGTGTCTTTCTGGCGGTGACAGTATAGTATAGTCTCCCTCTTCTCCCCATAGTTCAGGAGCTGTGTGAGAGTCGAGGTGGCCGTCCTGGGCTGTCCGTCCTAACGAGCCTTCTGGTTTCCGTGGACGTAAAGAATTACTGAACCGTGCTTCGGCATTGGTCACAACTTGTCCCTAATATGTCAACTGACATCTGAGGACATTAAGAAACACTTCACCACCACCACCACCACCACCACCACCACCACCACCTCTTCTCCCACTTCCTGGGATCTCGGTCCCCGCCAGTACCACTTCGGAGACAACTCGGCGTTAAACAACAGTTGTTTAACCAACTACACTACCTAGAGCTAACCAACTACACTACCTAGAGCTAGCAGTTGTCTGCAAACTGTCATGAAAATTATTCGTTGGTTCTTCGGCGGAATGCAAAGGTGTAACACACAGAGGCTACCTCTGTAGCTTGACGGAACATGACAGTGAAAAGCTAGACTTCCTGGCTTGAACTAACCCACGAACTAACCCATGAAAATAATCAGTTATTGTAAGAGGTGTGTTCAAACACCTATGAAATCACTGGGTGTCCTGTGGTATCCGGTAGCCGCAGTTCTTGGGTCACCGGTAACTTTATAACTGACAATATTTCGCGCTCGTTTACTAAAGTAGGTATACACAGAATTAAAAAAATACACTCATGAGAGAGACAGCCGCAGTTGTGTGTGTGTGTGTTGGTGTGTGTGTGTGTGTGTGTGTGTGTGTGTGTGTGTGTGTGTGTGTGTGTGTGTGTGCGTGTGTGTGTGTGTGTGTGTGACACGTATGCGTGCGCGCGTCAGTGTTTGTGAGTGAGAGACTGAAAGAGACAGAGAGAAACACTGAGAAAGACTAGACAGACAGACAGACAGACAGACAGACAGACAGACAGAGAGAGAGAGAGAGAGAGAGAGAGAGAGAGAGAGAGAGAGAGAGAGAGAGAGAGAGAGAGAGAGAGAGGGAGAGAGAGAGATTATATTTCGATCTCAGACTGAGGTGGATAAATATCACCTTCCGCGGGTCCATAAACCGATGTTACTTACTAACACAGGAAAAAAGGCAGAACTGAAGAAAGAAAGAGATGCTAAAACGCTACACTCGGAAGAAAAGAAGAAAAATGAAAAAGAAAAAAAAAAGTGACGAAGAAGACTGGTAAATCACAGACAAAACAACGAAAACAAAACCGTAGAAACTTCAATAGGCGTAATTAAGTAGATTGACTGACATATATGATAAATTCAGACAGGATGGGATTCCGCTTGACACGTATATAGTTTAGTAGTCTACTCCTTCATTCCTTCTCTTCTTCTTTTAATAGCAGTCAACACAAGCTAATGTACCTTCCATTTTCACCACACTACAACGATCGTGAAAGTAACTTACCGCCATGGCTGTATCAGTCACTGAGAAGTTTCTCTCGACTTGGAAGTCTACCCGTTAGTCGGGTGGCCCAATGTTTCTCAGAACTCGATAGCTGGTGCAGTCCGACTACATTCTCATCTACCTGTGATACTGTGCACAGTTGTGTACACGGAAGTAGGCCTTCACCTAGTAAGTGTCACGACATCAAATAATTTAGCCCACTGACACGACACGACACAGCACAGACTGACATCTACGAGGCGGCCACGCAGGTCTCGGGTCTAGTCCTGACTGCGTGCTTTAGAACTGCGAGCGGAGGAGACGAAGTGACTGAAAAGCACAACAACCGTATTTCTTCATTACGGTGCATTCACGTGTTGACTCGAACCACTGACTCTTCCCCTCTGTCTGTCACTGGGCCGATAACAGTACTCGGATTGAGTCTCATAGAGCTCCTCAGTTCTTTGATCTGACTGAAAGTGCACGATCGTCGGAGATCGAGTGCCAGACTGAATCCCGTGCGCCCCAGGAAGACATTTCAGTCCAGGAACAAAATTTCACCAGTGCGGTAGGCGGAGTTTTAGTTAGGCGTTAGTCGAGACAGCGAGAATTTACTTCCTTCTTCGTCCGCTTTCGGCGAGCAAGCGTAAAGGGCATGTGATGCGACGCTCCTGTCCCGGTGGCAGACTAGTTGTGGAAGAGTTCTCGCCCCTCTTTCGGCTTGTTGACTGTCAACTGCAGCTATCGGGTTTACCTCGTGCCGAGCTGCCAAGCACAGGCGCTTGACGTTGGATAAAAAACACACACACGCATACACACACTTCTTCTTTGGTTAGGCAGTCACCTTCCAGTGAGCAAAAAACTGCTCCGTCGGAGATTATGCTGCACACACACCGTCACACACACACACACACACACACACACACACACACACACACACACACACACACACTCCTTGATGTTCGTGGGCCCAAGGACTGTCAGTAAAACAAAGCAAGTCGTTCCTTGATGTTCTTGAGCCCCAAGGACCGCAAAACAGTCTTTCCTTAATGTTCCTGGGCCCAAGGATTGTAAAACAAAGCGTGTCATTCCTTGATGTTCCTTGGGCCCAAGGACTGTGAAACAGAGCGATATAGCCGTTAAAAAACAAAATAAAAATTCATCGTTTCAGTGTTGCTTTACTTCCACAAAAACCATCAGGCTTATTTGGGACGGGGAGCCCAGTACGGACACCTCGACTTTCACACAGCTTCTGAGCTATGGCCAGCGAGCCTTCGCTGAGATTTATCACCCCTTCCCAGTGGAATGCCCTGCCCGGTATTATCAGGGAGACAACTCTAGTCATTCTTTCTGGTCCAGTTACCTACTCTCTCAGTCACACATACTTATTTCATTATAGATGACTATAACGATGTGATGATAGTAACAATGATGTGGACATATTTGCGATGCTGTGCTTTTGACACTAGTAAGCCGCCATACATACATTTCTCAGCCTTGACTCTCCCTGAAACAATGCAGAGTATGCAGACAAAACCGCAGCAAATCGGTCAAGGACAATAGTATGCTACTCGTCCTTCTCTTTGTTCCGGTCAAAGAACAAAGGTCAAAGATAAGTAGTGAATTTATCATCTCATGAGATTAATTCACTACTTAAGAAGACTGTATATAAACAAATTGAAAAAAGTAAATTTGCGATACCTTCTTGTTCTAGCAAGAGTAATATACAAGTTACGTTTAAATTCATGGAACACTAAATATTCACAGAATGTGACATGCGTTTGTAAAAATATCTTATTAGTTAAACACATACTGCTTGAATGTCCTATTACCACAGAGTTATTTCAGAAAATGGACATGACTTAAATGCTTACAACAATGTAAGAGATATTTTGTATAACACTGATGTTATAACTAATATTGTCAAATCGATTGTTCATAGTCCTGTGGGAAAATTAGTATAAATAATAATTATATGTTTTTGTTTTTTGTTTTTGTCTGATATCACCTCGATGTGAACAGACATAAAATAAAATATTGATTGATTGTTCCGGTCAAAGAACAAGCCTAATAAGTAGGCTACAATCCTCTTCCAGTCCGATTGAGAGCCGGTTTGGCCTAGCGGTAAGGCGTTAGGCTGGTAAGCCGACGAGTTCGGTTCGAATCCCCGCGGCTCCGGCTCTCCTTTAAGTTTCTTCTTTCTTCAAAAACTGTGGTTTATGAACACCGTCTTCTGACTTCGCTCCTCATGTTAACCCCATCACTGCCCCAGCCTGTAAAATTTCCTGGCTGATTAGTGCACACATGCACGCCTCCAAACAGTATATTTGATGGTCCTATAACACATCTACTTTCAGTGCTGTGCATTTTAATAGAAATCCTTTCTCGTGCTCATACAAAGGGAGCAAACTTGGCACTTTCATTGGCCGTTTTCCGAGTGACGGCGCGGCAAGCATGGCAGTGAAAGCGTTAAAATCGAAACAGTAAAATTGCTCATATCGCTTCCCATCTTAATGCAGGAGCGATTCTGATAGTGTGATGATGATGATGATGATGAAGTGATGCTTAATGTCCTCAGATGTCAGTTGACATATTAGGGACAAGCTGAGACCAATGCCGAAGCATGGTTCAGTATAGCTTTACGTCCACGGAAACCAGAAGGCTCGTTAGGACGGACAGCCCAGGACGGCCACCTCGACTCTCACACAGCTCCTGAACTATGATGTGACTGATAGTGTGAGATGATGATGAAGTGATGCTTAATGTCCTCAGATGTCAGTTGACATATTAGGGACAAGTTGTGACCAATGCCGAAGCACGGTTCATAATTCTTTACGTCCACGGAAACCAGAAGGCTCGTTAGGACGGACAGCTCAGGACGTCCACCTCGACTCTCATACAGCTCCTGAACTATGGTGATAGTGTGAGTGTAGTTTTAGGTAGATATAGGCCTAGTTCACTCCCCTCCCCATCGAGTGAGCCGGATTGGCCTAGCGGTAAGGTGTTAGGCCGGTAAGCGGAAGGACCTCGGTTCGATACCGCTTCGGCTCTCCCTTCTCTTCAAAAAGGTTGTGGTTTGTGGACACTGTCCTGTGACTTTGTCCATCACTTCCTACTGAAACATTAAAATGACTCCCATCGCTGCCCATCTTAATGCAGGAATCATTCTGATGGTGACAGTGTAGCGATAGGTATATAATCTCCCTCTCCCCACCTCCATACCCCCTTCCCCACCTTCTCCCCGTCCCTAATAAACCTTATGGTTTCTGTGGACGTTAAGCACCATGTTTACCTCCCCATCGCCCTACCCCCCCCCCCCACCCAAAACCTGGGATTCTACCCGCTAAGGGCCTACCTCCCCGGGAGACACTCAAGCGTTTAAACGCTTAAAAAAAAGCGTTTAAAAAAGTTGAACGCCGGACAACGAATGATTCCGTCCGGCCAACCAGTCTCAGGTGTCTGTGAGCTGCTGAGAAGTGCGACCGCGTTAGCGAAGAGAAGCGGTTTATTTGTCCGACCTCTCTCCGAGCTGTTGCCTAACGGCTGGCCCGGCTGTTTGTATTTACTCTCCCCCCTCCCTCCCCCCCCCCCCCTCCGCCCTCCCCTCCTCCTCCGCCCACCCCGCCCATGTCTTCTGTCAAGGCCACTGATGTCACTGAGGCTTCTCTGAGGTCATCGCCGCAGCAACATACATCGCAGCGGCTGACCACACTCGATTACGATAATATTCTGGCGGTCAGGAATTTTCCGCGGTGCATGCAGTTTACGACTGACTTGCGTCCACGTCCACTGTGGATGTCAATGAAAATCAGTCGCGGCGAGAGCGTGAGTGAGAATGGCGCCTGCGCCGGCGTTGCGTAACACCGACACCAAAGTAAGTAAGTAAGTAAGTAAGTAAGTAAGTAAGTAAAGTAAGTAAACATGGTGCTTAACGTCCACAGAAACCATAGGGCTTATTAGGGACGGGGAGAAGGGGAGGAGTGGGGTATGGAGGTGGGGGGAGAGGGAGATTATATACCTATCGGTACACTGTCACCACCAGAATCACTCCTGCATTAAGGTGGGCAGCGATGAGAGGCATTTTAACGTTTCATAATTGTGAGGGAAAAAGTCACAAAACAGTGTCCACAGACCACAACCTTTGAAGAAAAAGGAAAGCCGAAGCAGGTTCGAACCGAGGTCCCTCTGCTTACCAGCCTAACGCCTTACCGCTAGGCCAAACCGGCTCACGTAACACTGACACCAAGAACAACCTGAAACAGGAACCTTCAGGAGTGAGGACATGTTGAGTCACGAAACTGAAAACCAGATTGTGCACAGTGTCAGTGTTGACCTGGGGTCATCAAGTTGTCAGTGAGCTAGATCGCTATGCCTCCTGTCTCCTTACTCCTTCTCTTTCTCCTTCCCGCTTTCCCCCCCCCTCCCCTCTCTCTCTCTCTCTCTCTCTCTCCTCTCTCTCTCTCTCTCTCTCTCTCTCTCTCTCTCATAGCGTGGAATAGTTTCTCATCTCCAGATACCCCATGGAATTAAACGTCAAAGGAAAGTATTTCAGGCACTCGCTAAGCCACCTTGAATACTTCTTGTTCTTTCTTTCTTTTCTTTTCTTTTCTCGCTTGTCAGACAGTTGACACAAAATGTATAGAATGTTTTATTGTTTTCCCTTCCTTGCTCTTCTTGTAAAGTTTTAGATTTTTGTTTGTTTGTTTGTATTTTCATGAAATATTTACTTTTCTTTTTTCTCGTGGTCATAATTTTTAATTTTTTTATTCAAATTTAATGTTTGCATATATATGATTGTTGGTATGTGTGATGTGCTTTGATTTTGGTTAGGTGTGTATAATGCGCCATTGCTTAGCTTCCAATCCTGTTAGATGTGATCTTGTTTTATACGTAGATAGTGAGATAGCCACTATTCTGTCGCTTTCCTATTAGTAGTGTTATTAGTATTCTCCTCTCTCTCTCTCTCTCTCTCTCTCTCTCTCTCTCTCTCTCTCTCTCTCTCTCTCTTCTCCTCTCTCTCCCTAACATTTGAATTGGTCTTACTTGCCTTATTATTGCTCTGTTCGTATGATGTGATGTTTTAGACAGAAATTAGTTTTGTTTTGTTTTTAAGTCGTTTTTTCTCTAGCGTATTTAATGGAATTCTTGTTTGATGTATTGAGTGTTGCTGTGTTTGTCATCAGGGACAGATTTGTAAAAAGCCAACGTGCTTAAATCTTTATCCCTGTGTAATAAAGTATTATCTTATCTCTCTCTCTCTCTCTCTCTCTCTCTCTCTCTCTCTCTCTCTCTCTCTCTCTCTCTCTCTCTCTCTCTTTTTGAAAATCTAGTTACAATGTTAGCCTACCCAACACATCATATGCTTGTTATTTTGAGCGTCTCGTATAAGTTTACTTGTTTGACGCTCCCCCCAAAATATGTACGTTGGTATGCTTTCATTTCATTAATAGAAAAAATATTGTAAAAAAACTGTTTAACCCCTTCACTGCCATGATGTCACTTGAAAAATGGCTAATAAAAGTGCGAAATTTGAAACCCTTAAGCCTGTTTGTTTTCTTTTTCGCACTGGCATGTGAAAGGATTTTCATCAAAACGCACAGCATTGAAAGTAGATGTTATAGGACCGGAAAATATGCTGTTTGCAGGCGCGTCCGTGCATTTTCAGCATGGAAATTTCACAGGCTGGGGCAGTGAAGGGGTTAAACCAGCTAGGTCGTGACGACTCACGAGATTGAGAGCCGCCGAGGTTGGACGATTGCGCAAGTAAGTCAATAACTTGGTGTTTTACGCCCAGACGATTGTGCAAACATGGCAATCAAGCCTCGCTTTCGATCTCCGGACACCCGCCCTGACCTAGGTCAATGAGAACGACTCCGGGTCAGTACCGTGTCCAATCTCGTTTTCGATTTCGTGACCCGTCGTGGCTTGTCCCATTAAGAAAGGTCCGTGGCGATACGCGAAAATCTGTGCACAGTCACCAAAGACCAGTGAAGGTGGGGCTTCACTGTCAAGCAGGGTGCGACGTGACATACGGGCTCGACCTCCAGCTTGACAATGGAGGTGGAAGCAGTCACCACGTGCCCTCCGCTGGATTGCCTCAAGAGGCGACAGTCACACCACAGTTTCCATCATCCCCACAGATTCATTGACCACGGCACTGTAAAAAGTGAAAAGATGGAATGGGAAGCCATAGTTCAGGAGCTGTGTGAGAGTCGAGGTGGCCGTCCTGAGCTGTCCGTCCTAACGAGCCTTCTGGTTTCCGTGGACGTAAAGAATTATGAACCGTGCTTCGGCATTGGTCACAACTTGTCCCTAATATGTCAACTGACATCTGAGGACATTAAGCATCACTTCATCATCATGGGAAGCCCAGCGGAGCTCAGGAGTTTTGTGAAAGTCGAGGTGGACGTTCTGGGCTCCCGTCCCTGACAAACCTACGGTTTCTGTGGACGTAAAGCAACACTTCAACCATGGGATGGGCGTGTGTGTGTGTGTGTGTGTGTGTGTGTGTGTGTGTGTGTGTGTGTGTGTGTGTGTGTGTGTGTGTGTGTGTGTGTGTGTGTGTGTGTGTGTGTGTGTGTGTGTGTGTGTGTGTGTGTTTTGTGTGGTGTGTGTGGTGTGTGTGCAGGTTCTGTGTGTGTGCATGTGTTTGGGGTGTGTGTGTGTGTGGGTGTGGTCGTGTGAGTGGTGTGAGTGTGTGAGGTGTAGATTTGTTCGTCTGTGGCGAGGGGGATAAATTTCTGAAATTACTCATGGTTTGCGGGTGTACGTCGTGGAAAAACCCCGGGGCAGGGAGGGGGGAGAGAAGGGTGAGTTTTTTACTTTTTATTGATATTTATTGTTATTTTAAATGTACCTTCTTGAACCCATGTGTCAAAGGAAAATGTTCATTTTTATGCTTTGTATATTGATGAATAATAAAGATTGATTTGATTTGATTTGAAGCCCAGACTGGAATGTGTTAATAACGCTCGACATCGACCTTCGAGGACTCCTGTGGGTGTACTACCCATGGACATGCCGGAGAGAAGGGATATGACCGAGCAGATAGACTGGCGGACAAAGCAACCCGCTTCACAAGTGCTTTGCGTGTCGACGTGTTGAGGAGCTTGAGTCACTACCTGCGGGCACGAAGAGACGAACATCACACCATCGATCGCCTGCAGGAGACAGGCGTAGAAAGAAGAAGCGCTCGAACGACGATCTTCCTCTCAACAGCAGTGCCACGGACATTGTCTTTGTGACTGCTCCACACAGCAGTGGATACAGCAATTGCGTAGTACACTAGCTGCTACGCAATGAGCGAGGGGACACCGCCTTAACACTTCTATTGTTCTGGCGGCGGTCCACGGCCTTCTCGGTCTTCCTGGTCGGTGCCCGCGGTCGAGCCTTCACTCTTTTGTTCCTCCCCCCCCCCCCCCCATCCCTGTCCCTAATAGGCCACCTCGCCTCTTTGGACGTATAAGCAAAATGTTTACTTACTGTACGGTTTTGATTTGTTCTGTTTTAAGACTCTATTGACCCCTTGCGGAGAATTTGGGTCGCCTTACCTATTTGAAACTACAACAAGTGAAAGAGCCGCAGGAGCGTTTATCACAAAACACGTCATTTATCTTACCTGAGTACACACCAAAAGATAAGCAGCATCACATGCCAAATGTAGTCCGTTGTGTCCGATACAGATACAGTTGTAAGGACTGGCAATGGGCCCTGCGGCAGGTTTAAAGCCTGTCCCCTGTGGTAACTGAATTTGGCTTGATCTGCTTATGCAGGCTATAATTTAATGTCAAATCATTCATCACACTCAAACTTGTTTCCTAACAAAATGTGGGTGTCTGTCCCGGAGTTGTTTGGATTAGCGTTGTTTTAGTGTTCGACGAGTATGCATTCCATGTTGGTGCAACTCTAATAGCTAAAGGTCTGACACTCGTTTTGCTGTATTAAAATAGGCTACACTCTCTGTGTGTGTGTGTGTGGCGTGCGTGTGTGCGTGCGTGCGTGCGTGCGTGCGTGTGTGCGTGCGTGCGTGTGTGTGCGCGAGCGTGCGAGCCTTCGTGCGTTATGTTGGTGCACTCTAATAGCAAAGGTCTGACACTCGTTTTGCTGTATTAAAATAGGCTACACTCTTGTGTGTGTGTGTGTGCGTGCGTGTGTGCGTGCGTGCGTGCGTGCGTGCGTGTGTGCGTGCGTGCGTGTGTGTGCGCGAGCGTGCGAGCCTTCGTGCGTTATGTTGGTGCAACTCTAATAGCTAAAGGTCTGACACTCGTTTTGCTGTATTAAAATAGGCTACACTCTGTGTGTGTGTGTGCGTGCGTGTGGTGCGTGCGTGCGTGCGTGCGTGTGTGCGTGCGTGCGTGTGTGTGCGCGAGCGTGCGAGCCTTCGTGCGTTATGTTGGTGCAACTCTAATAGCTAAAGGTCTGACACTCGTTTTGCTGTATTAAAATAGGCTACACTCTGTGTGTGTGTGTGTGCGTGCGTGTGTGCGTGCGTGCGGGGCGTGCGTGCGTGTGTGCGTGCGTGCGTGTGTGTGCGCGAGCGTGCGAGCCTTCGTGCGTTATGTTGGTGCAACTCTAATAGCTAAAGGTCTGACACTCGTTTTGCTGTATTAAAATAGGCTACACTCTGTGTGTGTGTGTGTGCGTGCGTTGTGCGTGCGTGCGTGCGTGCGTGCGTGTGGCGTGCGTGCGTGTGTGTGCGCGAGCGTGCGAGCCTTCGTGCGTTATGTTGGTGCAACTCTAATAGCTAAAGGTCTGACACTCGTTTTGCTGTATTAAAATAGGCTACACTCTGTGTGTGTGTGTGTGCTGTGCGTGTGTGCGTGGCGTGCGTGCGTGCGTGCGTGGTGCGTGTGTGTGCGCGAGCGTGCGAGCCTTCGTGCGTTATGTTGGTGCAACTCTAATAGCTAAAGGTCTGACACTCGTTTTGCTGTATTAAAATAGGCTACACTCTGTGTGTGTGTGTGTGTGCGTGCGTGCGTGCGTGCGTGCGTGCGTGTGTGCGTGCGTGCGTGTGTGTGCGCGAGCGTGCGAGCCTTCGTGCGTTATGTTGGTGCAACTCTAATAGCTAAAGGTCTGACACTCGTTTTGCTGTATTAAAATAGGCTACACCTCTGTGTGTGTGTGTGTGCGTGCGTGCGTGCGTGCGTGCGTGCGTGGTGCGTGCGTGCGTGCGTGTGTGTGCGCGAGCGTGCGAGCCTTCGTGCGTTATGTTGGTGCAACTCTAATAGCTAAAGGTCTGACACTCGTTTTGCTGTATTAAAATAGGCTACACTCTGTGTGTGTGTGTGCGTGCGTGCGTGCGTGCGTGTGTGCGTGCGTGCGTGTGTGTGCGCGAGCGTGCGAGCCTTCGTGCGTGCATGCGTATGTGTTGTACATACTTGTCCGTTCTGGGAAACTTATACTGTTCCTGCTTCTCCCCGACCCCTGATACTATAACCATCATGGTTGACAGGGCGCGGAAAACCAGTACATCTATCCATCTACTGTTCCTGCCAAATTTGAAGCTGACCGAATACGGACTTACCTAGAAGTACTGTACAGTCAGCTGCGTACACATCTGACGTGGCGAAACCTTGGACTGAAGCAAGAGTTTGAAACGAAGGAGGAATATATAGTCACTAATAAACGCGATCAACCAGGAAACGACAAGAGTTCATGGTCGGCTGACTAACGCGCCACTGAACCGTAGGGCCAGTAGCCGAGGGTGTGACTTCTGGACGAGACAGGGTGAAGGACCGTTCTACAGTTCTTCCGCGCCCAGGGGCGGGAATAGCTCAGTTGGTAGAGTGGGAATAGCTCAGCCCAGTTTGTAGAACGAGGATATCCCATATCCCATTTGGTAGAGTGTGTGTGTGTGTGTGTGTGTGTGTGTGTGTGTGTGTGTGTGTGTGTGTGTGTGTGTGTGTGTTGTGTGTGTGTGTGTTGTGTGTGTGTGTGTGTGTTGTTGTGTGTGTGTGTGTGTGTGTGTGTGTGTGTGTGTGTGTGTGTGTGTGTGGTGTGTGTGTGTGTGAGTGTGAATGTGCCAGTTGGTAGAGCGGGAATAGCCCAGTTGATAGAGCAGGAATAGCCCAGTTGGTAAAGTGGGAATAGCTCAGTGGGTAGAGCGGGAATAGCCCAGTTGGTAGAGTGGGAATAGCTCAGTGGGTAGAGCGGGAATAGCTGTTGGTAGAGCGGGAATACCCCAGTTGGTAGAGCGCGAATAGCTTACGTGGTGCAGCGGGAATAGCTCAGCATTTGGTAGAGCGGGAATGGCTCAGAACGAAGACCGGGAAAATAGCTGAGCTGGTAGAGCGGGAATAGCCCAGTTGGTAGAGCGGGAATAGCCCAGTTGGTAGAGCGCGAGTAGCTTATTTGGTAGAGCGGGAATCGCTCGGCATTTGGTAGAGCGGGAATGGCTCAGAAGGAATACCGGGAAAATAGCTCAGTTGGTAGAGCGGGAATAATCCAGTTGGTAGAACGGGAATAGCTCAGTTGGTAGAGCGGGAATAGCTCAGTTGGTAGAGCGGGAATAGCTCGGCATTTGGTAGAACGGAAATGGTTCAGATAGAAGACCGGGAAAATAACCCAGTTGGTAGAGCGGGAACAGCCCAGTTGGTAGAGCGGGAATGGCTTAGTTGGTAGAACGCGAATCACTCATTTGGTAGAGCGGGAATAGCTCGGCATTTGGTAGAGCGGATATAGCTCAGATGGGAGACCGGGAAAATAACCCAGTTGGTAGAGCGGGAATAGCCCAGTTGGTAGAGCGGGAATGGCTTAGTTGGTAGAACGCGAATCGCTCATTTGGTAGAGCGGGAATAGCTCGGCATTTGGTAGAGCGGATATAGCTCAGATGGGAGACCGGGAAAATAACCCAGTTGGTAGAGCGGGAATAACCCAGTTGGTAGAGCGGGAATAGCCCAGTTGGTAGAGCGGGAATGGCTTAGTTGGAAGAGCGGGAATGGCTCAGTTGGTAGAGCGAGAATGACTCAGATGGAAGACCTGGAAAATAGCTCAGCTGGCAGAGCGGGAATAGCTCAGTTGGTAGAATGTCCGACTGAAAAGCCAGGAGCAATACTGACGCGGATTCGAGTCCCCAACCGGTGCGGCCAGCGATTTTTTCTCCCAGAGTCAACTTCCTATGCAGACTGTCTTACGGTGTCTGCGCAGCCCCCGTGTGTGATCGCATGCATCAACGTCTGTGCGCACGTTAAAAATCCCAAGGCCTGGCAGCCATACCATTGTTTGGACACACGAAAATACTGCACATACTGATAGGATGATGATGATGATGATGAAGTGATGCTTTATGTCCTCAGATGTCAGTTGACATATTAGGGACAAGTTGTGACCAATGCCGAAGCACGGTGCAATAAATCTTTACGTCCACGGAAACCAGAAGGCTCGTTAGGACGGACAGTCCAGGACGTCCACCTCGACTCTCACACAGCTCCTGAACCATGACACTGATAGGAATGGGTAGCGCTGCTCTTATAGCTGCTGTGTCTTACCCAGGTAAAGCGACCCGAATTTTCCGAAGAAGTACTAAAAAAAGATAACAAAATAGAAAGAACAGTCTACGCTCGCACACACTCGCCTTAATGTGCACGGCACTCAATAAGGTTGTTTGCGCATGTTAAAGATCCCATGTCTCCCGTTCGACAAGAGAAGGTCCAACAGCCGGTTGTCATGGAGTCGCACGGGTAGGCTAACAGCATCAAAATGACGGCGGATTAACCAAACCGATAACGATAGCAGAATACAACGAAAATCAGTGATGATAGTGGCTAGTTCTAATGGAAGAAAGACTTAAGAAGAAGAGCTGGTAGATTATGGCTTCATCAGGTACTTCAAACAACGAAAACAGGTTGAGGACCGGAAAAAAGGCTGAGGTTCCTCCCCCTCCCCCCTTCCCTCCCCCCCCCCATCCACCTTGCCCCCACTCCCTCCACCACCACCACCTCCACCATCTCCACCATCTCCACTACCACCACCAGCTGAAGGTACTGGCTTTCCAGCCGAGCTGCACACACACACACACACACACACACCACCCTAAGTGGTCGCTACTAAAGGTCTGAGCTAGCCCTGCAGAGTAAGCACGTCGACAGGGGGGATTGGAGCTGTAACTTTTGATCACGATCGATCTTTATGTGACAGCGCGCTGGCTTGTAGCCCCTCACTTCTCCTCGGGCACTTTCCTTTCCTTCGCTGATAACACACACACACACACACACACACACACGCAGCACACGCACGCACACGCACGCACGCACGACACGCACACGCACACACGCACGCACGCACGCACGCACGCACGCACGCACACACACGCACGCACACACGCACCACACACACACCTCTCTCTCTCTCTCTACACACACACACACACACACACACACACACACACCACTCTCTCTCCCTCTCTGTCAAACACACACACACACACACACACACACACACACACACACACACACACACACACAACAACACACACACACACAAACCCCACACACACTCAAACACACACTCAAACACACACACACACACACGCGCGCGCGCGCGCACGCACACAAACTCTCAAACACACACACACACACACACACACACACGCTCTCTCTCTCAACCCCCCCCCCCCCCCCTCCACACACTTCTCTCTCTCTCTCTCTCTAAAGATGTAACATTACGCTCGTCCTAGCTTTTACTACACCTGCACACCTCGTCCAATGAAAAAAACACTATGCAGGCCTAATCCCGATCACGAGGTACTGCAAATAATGAGAACGGAAAATCGTTCCTAATCAAGATCTTGGTGTTGACCTTCTCCACCCCCCACCCCACCCCTCCGTCTCTCTCTCTCTCTCTCTCTCTCCTCCTCTCCTCTCTCCTCTCCCTCTCTCCCTCCTCTCCTCCTCTCCCCCTCTCTCTCCCTCCCCTCTCCCCCCTCCCCCCCTCTCTCTCTCTCCCTCCTCCCTCCTCTCCCTCCCTTCTCCCCTCTCTCTCCTCCCTCCTCCCTCCTCCCTCTCTCTGTGCCCCTTACCTCTCTCAGTGATACTCCTCCTCAGCAGGTTCAAAGGCTACGAGTAGAGTTCATCCCCCCCCCCCCCCACCCCTTTGAGACACACACACCAGACAGCAGCGCGGAGACAGACAGACACAGGCAGAGAGAGAGAGAGAGAGAGAGAGAGGAGAGAGAGGGGGAGAGAAGAGAGAGAGAGAGAGAGAGAAAACAGACAGACAAAACAGAGACAGACAGACAGACAGACAGGACAGACAGACGGACAGAGACAGAGAGAAAGTCATCAGATAACGTGACTGAGCTGAGCGAGGAGTGAGCGGAGAGGAGAGAGAGAGAGAGAGAGGAGAGAGAGAGAGAGAGAGAGAGAGAGAGAGAGAGAGAGAAGAGAGAGACAGAGAAAGAGAAGAGAGAGAGAGAGAGAAGAGAGACAGAGGACAGAGAGAGACAGAGAGAGACAGAGAGACAGAGAGACA
>JABMCL010000059.1:1247500-1262500 GCA_018857735.1 Alviniconcha marisindica
TCCTTCTGTATTATACCTAGCAATTGTCTATAAAGCAATTGTCTATAAATCAATTAACGATTGCTATCTACTTTCTTTCTTCTTCTGTATTATACCTAGCAACTGTCGATAAAGCAATTGTCTATATATCAATTAACGATTGCTATCTACTTTCTTTCTTCTTCTGTATTACACCTGCCAAATGTCTATAAAGCAATTGTCTATACATAATTAACGATTGCTATCTACTTTCTTTCTTCTTCTGTATTACACCTCCCAAAATGTCTATAAAGCAATTGTCTATAAATAATTAACGATTGCTATCTACTTTCTTTCTTCTTCTGTATTACACCTGCCAATTGTCTATAAAGCAATTGTCTATAAATCAATTAATGATTGCTATCTACTTTCTTTCTTCTTCTGTATTACACCTGCCAATTGTCTATAAATCAATTAATGATTGCTATCTACTTTCATTCTTCTTCTGTATTACACCTGGCAATTGTCTATAAAGCGCCGAATAATGATTGACTATCCTATTTCATTTTTCTGTGCGTTTAGGACTAGAGCTTGTCACCTTAAACCCGACTGTAGATGACTAGCCTATAGTAAGTACAGGTAGTCTCTGTGCGTTTAGGCTAAGAGCTGTCACCTTAAACATTTTTACATGTAGCCTATATTATACATATATATATATATATATGTTAAACTTAACTTCGCATATAAAGCAAGATTTTGCTAAACCCATGAATTAAGCAAGTTCACGCTCACTTCTGTACACAGCCAGACTGGCAAACAATTTATGTGAGACCGACAGCGGTGTTAGCTACCACGGACATGGAATAATATCGTTCTGTGTCTGTTCTACGTCTGAGGCTGCTACACACCAGACTCTACGGCAGCAGTCAGTGTAGCGGCGATCGAGAAGAAGCAAGTTCATTGATTGTTAAAAAACAAACAAAAAACAAATCTCAAACAAGAATGACTGCTAGCGTTCTAAAACAAGATCCAAACACATAAAAGGTTCCAAAGAGAGCTCATTTATTTAACTATTAATAAGTAAGCGTTCTTCTGAACCTTTTATTATGTGTTTGGATCATCGGTTCTTACTTATCGATTCTTTCATGGTGCTTTACGTCCGCAGAAATCGTGTGGCTTATTAGGGACGGGGGCAGAGTGGGGTGAGCCGGTTTGGCCCAGCGGTAAGGCGTTAGGTTGGTAAGCGGAAGGACCTCGGTTCGATACCGCTTCGGCTCTCCTTTCTCTTCCAAAAGGTTGTGGTTTGTGGACACTGTCTTGTGACATTGTCCATCACTTCCAACTGAAACATTAAAATGGCTCTCATCGCTGCCCATCTTAATGCAGAAGGCATTCTGGTGGTGACAGTGTAGCGATAGGTATATAATCTCCCTCTCCCCCACCTCCATACCCCCCCCCCCCCCCCCCTAATAAACCTTATAAATTTATAAATGGTTTCTGTGGACGTTAAGCACCGTGTTCACGTGGGGTAAGGGAATGGGAGCCCAGGCCCACCTCCCTCTTCACACAGCTCCGGACCTCTGACGCCGCCGGACTTCATCGATCAAGCTAAACCTGTGATATATCGTCTACTGAAAAAAAGGGCTGATACAGCGGGAAAAACTAGTCTCCACAGAGAAAAATACAGTAACTGCCTGTTTCAGGCTCCTGTGGGCGGTGAATGCCACGCGCACCCCGTTTGTTCCGGGACATGCGGCCGACACGTTCGACACACAATGGGAGGCGGTGACAAAGACATGTCACACGTGTAGCCCGACACTGGGCAAGCAGGCAGGTACTGGCAGGTACTGGCGACACAAAGTGACAGTCCTCCAACCCCCTCCCCCTACCCCCCCCCCCCCCTCCTCTACACTTCAGCAGGTTCTGTTAGGTAAGTGAACATAGTGCTTAACGTCCACCGAAAGCATAAGGCTTATTAGGGACGGGGAGAAGGTAGGGAGGGGAGGGGGGGGGGTAGGGGATATGGAGGTGGGGGGAGAGGGAGAGTGTATACCTATCGCTACACTGTCACCACCAGGATGACTTCCGCATTCAGGTGGGTAGCGATGAGAGCCATTTTAATGTTTCATAATTGTGAGGGAAAAAGTCACACGACAGTGTCCACAGACCACAGCTTTTGAAGAGAAAGGAGAGCCGAAGGAGATTCCAACCGAGGTCCCTCTGCTTACCAGCCTAACGCCTTACCGCTAGGCCAAACCGGCTCACGAGCAGGTTCCACCGACCGCAACGTACTCTCAGTGACGTCCTTGATCGGATACCCGAAGGCCGGGTAGACCGTGGATGAGTACGAGAGTACGGGTACGACTGAGAAAGTCGTTCCGGGATATCGGTTTTGCTTCTGTTTCTGTTTTGCGCCGTCTCTCTCTCTCTCTCCTCTCTCTCTCCCTCTCCTCTCTCTCTCCTCTCTCTCTCCCCTCTCTCTCCCCCCTCTCTCTCCTCTCTCTCTCCTCTCTCTCTCTCTCTCTCTCTCTCTCTCTCTCTCTCTCTCTCCTGGCAACACGTTAATTTCTGCAGTGTGAATGAGCAGGCTGCATTAAGCCGTATTTGTTTCGACGCGTTTATTACACCATTACAGTTTTTCATTCCACGAAGGTTTGTATTAGATAATACATAAACAGATACGCCAAACATTGCTTTTTTTTTGTTGTGAAGCATCTCTCGGAAGAAAGACTGTGTTAGTATTGTGCTTGAGTTAATGACCCAGTTAAGGATTATATATCACGTAAGGTATTCTGTAGCATAACACGTATGTGTAAACGTCTACATCTGAAAATACATGGAAATAGGTAACATTAATAAACTGGAAATAGGTAACATTAATAACAATAAAGTATATTCATAAAACATCAATAACATAAAACAAATAATGATAGCATGCAACTGAAAAATGCACTGAGATTAATTTCTTTTTTTTGATGGGATCTTTATCACAATACAATGAGGAGCAGAATGCCTGTCAAACAAGCATTGCACCAGGCAACTCAACCCGGCATCACACCAGGCAACTCAAACAAGCATTACACCAGGCAACTCAACCCAGCATTACACCAGGCAACTCAACCCAGCATCATACCAGGCAACTCAACCCAGCATTACACCAGGCAACTCAACCCAGCATCATACCAGGTAACTCAACCCAAAATCATACCAGGCAACTCAACCCAGCATTACACCAGGCAACTCAACCCAGTATCATACCAGGCAGCTCAACCCAGCATTACACCAGGCAGGTCAACCCAGAATCATACCAGGCAACCCAGAATCATACCGGGGGTGGGGGTGGGGGGGGGGGGGGGGACTCAACCCAGGCAACTCAACCCAACATTACACCAGGAAACTCAACCCAGTATCATACCAGGCAACTCAACCCAACATTACACCAAGCAACTCAACCCAGCATCATACCAGGCAGGTCAACCCAGCATCATACCAGGCAGGTCAACCCAGCATCATACCAAGCAACTCAACCCAGCATCATACCAGGCAGGTCAACCCAGCATTACACCAGGAAACTCAACCCAGCATCATACCAGGCAGCTCAACCCAGAATCATACCAGGCAACTCAACCCAGTATTACACCAGGCAGGTCAACCCAGAATCATACCAGGCAGGTCAACCCAGAATCATACCGGTGGGAGGGGGTGGGGGGGGGGGGGGGGGGGGGGGAGAAGAGAAAAAAAGCCCCACAACAATAACAGGTTTTGTAATCTGGAAGTGTGGACTCACCTCAAGGCCACCAAGGTCACATACCTGAACTGACCATTCAGACCCCCCCCACCCCCTCCCCAACCCCCATACCCTCCCCTCCCTTTCACTTTTGTGACCGTAGACCTATTATACATAGGTCCATGGTTATGACTGTTTAAACGGCTGGAGGCGTGTAACAGTCACGTTCGAGTCCTAGCACACACTCAGCCTTAACACTGCTGTTCAGGCATCGGTAGTAGTAGTAGTAGTAGTAGTAGTTAGTAGTTAGTAGTAGTAGTAGTAGTAGTAGTAGTAGTAGTAGCAGTAGTAGTAGCAGCAGCAGCAGCAGCAGCAGCATCAGCAACAGTGGTTGTAGCTGTTATTGTCGTTGGTGTAGTAGTAGTAGACACCCGTAGCAAACTGGGGAGAACAAGTCAGCGACTTGAAAACGCCAATGGGGAGTTTACGATCACAAAGTGCAGCCGATTTTGTTTTCGTTTGTTTTGTTTTTCGCAAAGTGGCAGTGTCATCAACGAGCGGGTTTTCAACGACCTGATTGCAGCGACCTGATGGATGAAGCAGAGGCTGAAGAGCCACGTACAGCAGTAGGTTCAGCGTACGCGGTGTCTAAACGTTGACATTATACTGTGTGCAGTGCCAAGAGAGCGACTGGAATTGACAATTATTGCATATTATGATATGTACACTCCTTCATGCCCCCTGACCCCATCTCCAGCTCCCCGTTTGAGATTCCTTCAGTAGTGTTGAAACTGTGCGTTTTAGTTACATGGGAAAGGGTGGGGGTAGGCTGGCAAGCAAAACAATAACAACAACAACAAACAAAACAACAACAACACACACAAAAACGGGGTAGGGTGGCAAGCAAAACAACAACAACAACAAACAAACAAAACAACAACAACAACAAACAAACAAAACAACAACAACAATACACACAAAACGGGGTAGGGTGGCAAGCAAAAAATTAAAAACTAAAAACAAAAACAAAAACAACAAAAACCAGCAACAACAGCAAATAAGATGAACCAAGGCTAAAGTTTACGACGGTTTTGATTGGGCTTTTTTTTGTCTGTTGATGATTGGGAAACTTGTACCGCAATACATATACTTATGTGAAATCGTTACTGAGTGTGAGACTATGTAAATGTTCAAAATACGTACACTTACTGACTCCGTCAGGCGATTAGAAGATAAAAAATAATCAAGAAGCCATGAAAACGAACAAACAAACAAACAAAACAGTCCATTTGATCAGTCTCTTTTCCAGATCTGAGACACGCAAAAGCGAAATGTCCATGAAAAACTGACCGTGAACGTGAACGTGAAACGTGCTATTTCATCAAGACCACTAGCAGACAAGGGTCACACCAGTCTGGGGTCAAAGTGCATCGTTCGGCACAGTCCACTTCATTCAACAGTCACGCCAGCACAGTAATTAAAGAGCGTTATGACTGCCAACCAACTGACCATCTTCCGGCCGCCAAAGTGGCTGCCATGATTTTCGTTTGTTCCGTTTTAGTGCAAGAAGTGACCAGTGCTTACATCCCAAACCATATAATTATACTCGAGAGTCAAAGCACTACAGCGTCATTCAAGGCTATCCACAACTCATATTACACACGCCGTATTCAAAGCATCCCAAATTGCAGTTCTTCTCAGTCCTTTTTGCAGCGATTCCAGGACCAGCTGCAGGTGGCAGAGGGCAAGGGCGGAGACCCCTCAGCATCATTGCAGGCGATCCAAAAACAACCACCACAACCCACAATTATACACACAGTATTTAATGCGCCCTACTCCTAGTTCCGGCTCTTTTCGATCGTTCTGCAGCGAGTCACGGGTCAACTGCTGCAACACTCCAGACTGAGAAGAAGCAACCCAGCACAGACCAGGCAATTTAATCAAGCATCATACCAGGCAGCTCAACCCAGAGGCATACCAGGCAGCACACCCAGCATTACACCAGGCGACTCAACCTAGCATCATACCAAGCAATCTAACCTAGCATTATACCAGGCAGCTCAATACTGCACCATACCAGGCAACTCAATACAGCATCATACCAGACATTACACCAGGCAGCTCAACACGGCATCATGCCAGGCAGCTCAACCCAGCATCATACCAGGCAACTCAAACAAGCATTACACCAGGCAACTCAACCCAGCATCACACCAGGCAATTCAACCCAGCATCATACCAGGCAACTCAACCCAGCATTACACCAGGCAACTCAACCCAGCATCACACCAGGCAATCTCAACCCAGCATAAAATACCAGGCAACTCAACCCAGCATTACACCAGGCAACTCAACCCAGCATCACACCAGGCAATCAACCCAGCATCATACCAGGCAACTCAACAGCATTACACCAGGCCACTCAACCCAGCATCACACCAGGCTGTTCAACCCAGAATCATACCAGGCAACTCAACCCAACATTACACCAGGCAACTCAACCCAGCATCATACCAGGCAACTCAACCCAACATTACACCAAGCAACTCAACCCAGCATCATACCAGGCAGGTCAACCCAGAATCATACAAGGCAATGCAACCCAGCACATACCAGGCAACTCAACCCGGCATCATACCAGGCAATTCAATCCAGCATCATTTGAGGCTATCCAGCAACGACCACCACAACCCAGTTAGTGAATTACACAATACGTTAAAGTGTGACAGCTCGACTCCACCTCTTCCCAGTCGTTCTGCAACGAGTCCAGGATCAACGATGCAACACTCTAGTGGAGAGTTAGTTAGTTACTTAGTTAGTTCTTGAATTTTAACGTTTTGACAACCGCACGTCATTCCAGGCTAGCCAGAAACGACCACCACAACCCATATAAACGCCGTATTCAAGGTCTCCCAGTTCCAGCTCTTCCCAGTCGAACGTTCTACGAGTCCAGGATCAGTTGATGCAACACTTCAACCGGAAGTCAGTTCGTTAGTGCTTGCATTTTAACGTCCTGTTAATCAGACACCATTCCAACCAATCCAGAAACGACCATCGCATACCATACACGCCGCATTCAAAGCATTTCCAATTCAAGCCCATTGCAGTCATTCTACAATGAGTACATGATCAGCTAATGCAACATTCCAGAGGGAAGTTAGTTAGTCAGTTAGTTCTGGAAGTATAACGTCCCGTCAATCGCACATTACTCCAGGCCACCCAGAAACGATCATCGCAACCAAACACACCACACTCAAAAGCATTTCCAGATCCAGCTCTTCCCAGTCTAGGTCTAGCGGTTTCTTGAAATACCCACACCGCATTCAAAACTAACCACCTCCAGCTCTTCCCGGTCGTTCTACAGCCAGTCCAGGACCAGATGTTTCTTGGACTTTAACGGCCCGCCAACCGCACATCATTCCACGCTACTCAGAAACGACCATCACAACCAATACACGCACCTCATTCAAAGTGTCCCAGCTCTTCCCAGTCGTTCTGCAGCAAGTCCAGGACTAAAGTTCTGCAAGCAGCAGAACTCTAGAGCAGATTCAGCCGACTCTAAATGAGGCTGGGCGCGGTTCTAAATGAGGCTGCTGGCTGCGGTTCTAAATAAACGCGGTTCAGTTCAAAACGAGGCTGGGCGTGGTTCAGTTCTAAACGAGGCTGCTGGCTGCGGCTCAGTTCTAAACGAGGCTGGGCGTGGTTCAGTTCTAAACGAGGCTGGGCGCGGTTCAGTTCTAAACGAGGCTGGGCGCGGTTCAGTTCTAAACGAGGCTGGGCGCGGTTCAGTTCTAAACGAGGCTGCTGGCCGCGGTTGTAAATTAAGGAGGCTGGGCGCGGTCGGTTCAGTTCAAAACGAGGCTGGGTGCGGTTCTAAACGAGGCTGGGCTGCGACGTCTCTAAATGAGGCTGGGCGTGGACACGGCGTCCGGCACGGGCTGCATGTTGAGCTTGAGGGCGAAGTTCTTGACGCTGCCCAGGCACGAGCTCTTGCTGCCCAGCGCCGCGTAGGCGCAGATGAGGACGTCGTCGCTGCGGTGGGCCACGAACACCTCGTCGGCGGTCCTCCCGATCAGGGTCCGGTCGTCCACGCGCATGCAGCCCACCTTCAGGCCGCCCAGGAAGAGCGCGAAGATGTCGGTGCAGGGGACCTGCATGCTCTGGAGCAGGCCTCGCACCTCCGACTTGCTGATGCTGACGCCTTGGGTGGCGGCCAGCTTCTCGCCGTCCAGGTCGAAGATGGCGGCCATCTTGAGGTTGCCCTCCGTGCGGAGGTTGTCGACGATCTCGCTCCACGTCATGAGGTCCAGCATAGTAGATCAACGCAGACGCGGGGGGGCGAAGGAGAGAATAGGGCCGGACCGATGTGGGGCGTCACACAGCCGAGAGCCACACCTGCAGGACAGAGGGAAGTGGTAGGCTATTACAGTATAGGGTTTATGTAGCCACCGTGTGTCTAACGCTTGCAGGGGGGAGGGGGGGGGGCGCGTCAGTTGTGTGTGTGTGTGTGTGTGTGTGTGTTGTGTGTGTGTGTGTGGTGTCGTATGTGTTGAGGAGAGAGAGAGAGAGAGAGAGAGAGAGAGAGAGAGAGAGAGAGAGAGAGAGAGAGAGAGTAGTGGGGTGGGTGTGTGGTGTTGTGTGTGTGTGTGTGTGTGTGTGTGTGTGTGTGTGTGTGTGTGGTGTGTGCGGCATGCGCGTGCGTGTATCGTGTGTGTGTGTGTGTGTGTGTGTGTGTGTGTGTGTGTGGTGTGTGTGTGTGTGTGCGTGTATCGTGTGTGTGTGTGGTGTGTGTGTGTGTGTGTGTGTGTGTGTGTGTGTGTGTGTGTGTGTGTGTGTGTGCGTGTGTCTGTGTGTGTGTTAGGGAATGTAGGTGGGGGCGGACGTGTGACCGACCAGTCCATCTGTCACCCCCTTGCTATTGTGGACGGAACGCTTGGAACGAGAAGAATGTGTGCGGTATATTTCAATGTAGCTTAGTGCCCGCTGGATACCATCACCATTAACACATTAACATTAAACACCGGCCAACTGCTGGAGCGGGGGTGTGGGTGGGGGGAGGGGGGAAGGGGGCGGAGGAGGAGGAGGGGTCGAAGGGAATTGTAGTAGTGCATACCGAAATAATCAGGGGCCCCATCCCAGGACCCTCTACGAGTGTTGGCAACAATCATACACGAAATGGAAACGGTGAACCTGTTGTCGTCCCCTTAAAAGAGGCGAAAGTTATCCAGCCCGCCACGCCTTTCCCTTCTTTGTCCATTTTGAGCTGCTGTAAAGGTGCTCTTTCGCGCCTTTGTCAGTGTACAGGCTGAAAGTCAGTCAAAAACAAGACGGAACTGACACACGCAAACTAGATACACAAGATATAAGTAGCATATATGTGTGAGTGTATGAGTCAGTGTGTGTGTGTGTGTGTGGTGTGTGCGCATGCGTGCGTGCGTGTGTGTGTGTGTGTGCAGAGAGAGAGAGAGAGAGAGAGAGAGAGAGAGAGAGAGAGAGAGAGAGAGAGAGAGAGTGTGTGTGTGTGGAGGGGGGGTCAAGGGGAAGGTAGGACAATGATCTCGGTGACTGGATGTACTCTTGACTGTGCGTACACGAAAGCTAAAAAAAGAAAGAAAGAAAAAAGAAAAAAGAATTGGGCTTGGTTGAGTGACACTCAGTTCACAGGCCGACTATTTATAAAACAGATTTCTAGCTCCATCAAGCCTCACTGGACACGAAGAGTGTCAAGACGATATATATGCAGACGCCCAATTCACGACAAAATCCCACAACTTCCCGCAAAACAATATACACATTCTGTCACCTGATCACATCCAGCATGACTGGATAAAGAAACGTCGGTTAGTTGTTGGATGATTTTCACGCCCAGTCAACCGCACAGGGTCACCTCAAGACGAGGGTCCTAGCAGAACGAGATAAAGAAACAGGGTACGAAAATCGTGACCGTGACCACGTCAAGTTGCAGAGACGAAAATCGTGACCACGTTAAGTTGCAGAGATGAAAATCGTGACCACGTCAAGTTGCTGAGACAAAAATCGTGACCACGTAAAGTTGCAGAGACAAAAATCGTGACCACGTCAAGTTGGAGAGATGAAAATCGTGACCACGTCAAGTTGCAGAGACGAAAATCGTGACCATGTCAAGTTGGAGAGACGAAGGATGCAGACACGTCAAGTTGCAGAGATGAAGAATGAAGACACGTCAAGTTGTAGAGATGAAGAAGGATGAAGACACGTCAAGTTGCAGAGATGAAGAAGGATGAAGACACGTCAAGTTGCAGAGATGATGAAGGATGAAGACACGTCAAGTTGCAGAGATGAAGAAGGATGAAGACACGTCACGTTGCAGAGATGAAGGATGAAGACACGTGAAGTTGCAGAGATGAAGAAGGATGAAGACACGTCAAGTTGCAGAGATGAAGGATGAAGACACGTCAAGTTGTTGAGATGAAGAAGGATGAAGACACGTCACGTTGCAGAGAAAAGAAGGATGAAGAACGTCAAGTTGCAGAGATGAAGAAGGATGAAGACACGTCAAGTTGTTGAGATGAAAGGATGAAGACACGTCAAGTTGCTGAGATGAAGAAGGATGAAGACACGTCAAGTTGCAGAGATGAAGGATGAAGACACGTCAAGTTGCAGAGATGAAGAAGGATGAAGACACGTCAAGTTGCAGAGAGAAGAAGGATGAAGACACGTCAAGTTGAGAGAGAAGAAGGATGAAGACACGTCAAGTTGCAGAGATGAAGAAGGATGAAAACACGTCAAGTTGCAGAGATGAAGAAGGATGAAGACACGCCAAGTTGCAGAGATGAAGAAGGATGAAGACACGTCAAGTTGCAGAGATGAAGGATGAAGACACGTCAAGTTGCAGAGATGAAGAAGGATGAAGACACGTCAAGTTGCAGAGATGAAGGATGAAGACACGTCAAGTTGCAGAGATGAAGAAGGATGAAGACACGTCAAGTTGCAGAGATGAAGGATGAAGCCACGTCAAGTTGCAGAGATGAAGAAGGATGAAGACACGTCAAGGTGCAGAGAAGAAGAAGGATGAAGACACGTCGAGTTGTTGAGATGAAGAAGGATGAAGACACGTCAAGTTGCAGAGAAGAAGAAGGATGAAGACACGTCAAGTTGCAGAGATGAAGAAGGATGAAGACACGTCAAGTTGCAGAGATGAAGAAGGATGAAGACACGTCAAGTTGCAGAGATGAAGAAGGATGAAGACACGTCAAGTTGCAGAGATGAAGAAGGATGAAGACACGCCAAGTTGCAGAGATGAAGAAGGATGAAGACACAGAAGTAAACCAAGCCAAACGGAAACGCAGGTTAAGTCCCTACGAGACAGATAAGGGAGTGACGTACGTAGCACGGGGTTTAAAATGTATTCATTACCCGATGCGCGCTGGGTTTACCCCCGTGCGTTCAGTTTTGCATCGGGCAAACCCCGGCTACACAGTGTTCTGGACATGGCCGTAAGGACCGTCTGACAGCGGGGTTAAAGTGGAACCGTACCCAAGACGCAAGCTGACCTAACAGCTGCTGTAAATGTTACTCTTACCTTTGTCACTGTACGAGTTGAAAGCCAGTCAAAAACAAAACGGAACTGACACACACACAAACGAGATACACAAAGCATAAGCAGCACGTGTGTGTGTGTGTGTGTGTGTGTGTGTGTGTGTGTGTGTGTGTGTGTGTGTGTGTGTGTGTGTGTGTGTGTGTGTTGTGTGTGTGATTGTGTGTGTTGGCGCGCGTGTGTGTGTGTGTGTGTGTGTGTGTGTGTGTGTGTGTGTGTGTGTGTGTGTGTGTGTGTGTGTGTGAGTGAGTGTGTGTGTGTGTGTGGGGAGGGGGGGGGGGGGGGGGGAGGTATGACAATGATCTTGGTGAGTGGATGTACTCTTGAATGTGCGTACACAGAAGCTTAAAACCCCAAAATGTTTGAGCTTGGTTGAGTGACGTTCAGTTCATATATAAAACAGCTTTCTATCACCGTCAAGCATCACTGAACACGAAACTAGCAAAAATGTCCATCTGCATGCCTCCTTTATAAATACAAAACATGTGGTTGCTTTTTTTGTGCTTTTTTTAAACTTTGAATTTGATCTCCCCGGGGCGCAGCCGGCCATGTTGGTTCATTCTTCACCAATGAAGAACAGAAAAAGGCTGCTCATGACGTAGCCTAGCTAGATCTACTTGATACTTTTGCCTTAAGTAAGTAAGTAAACATGGTGCTTAACGTCCACAGAAACCGTAAGGCTTATTAGGGACGGGGAGAAGGGGGGAAGGGGGTATGGAGGTGGGGGAAGAGGGAGAGAGATATACCTATCGCTACAATGAATCCTGCATTAAGATGGGCAGCGATGAGAGCCATTTTAATGTTTCAGTAGGAAGTGATGGACAAAGTCACAAGACAGTGTCCACAAACCACAACCTTTTGGAAGAGAAAGGAGAGCCGAAGCGGTATCGAACCGAGGTCCTTCCGCTTACCAGCCTAACGCCTTACCGCTAGGCCAAACCGGCTCACACTTTTGCCTTCTTGATGATCGCTTTTATATAGCGCTATTCTCCGCTCTCGAGCAGACTCACTGCGCTCGCATGTCACTCTACATGAGTGCATAGCTTTTTATAGCGCTTTTTTGAATATCAGTCCACCTTCTCAGTTACTGACGTCACTGACACAGACTGCTGGGCACCAAACGTGCAGCACTCACGGACGTGTTTTCGGTCCCGACTTTGAAACGTGGTCGATTCAGTTTTAACCCGAACAGGACAAGAAATCGACGGGAAACCTGCTGTGTCTAATTTCCCGCTCATTCCTACAGTAGGGCCGCCCCGTCGTCGTGTTTTTTTTCTCTCCTTCGGCCGCCGTTCTCCCTTTAACGCCCAGACAACCACAAGACTTCATCAGTGACGACACAAGCTAAAGTTCAACGTTGCTTTACGTCCACAGAGACCACGGGGGCTATAGCAGGGACGGGGAGCGCAGGACGGCCTGTGAGCCGGTTTGGCCTAGCGGTAAGGCGTTAGGCTGGTAAGCGGAAGGACCTCGGTTCGATACCGCTTCGGCTCTCCTTTCTCTTCAAAAAAAGTTGTGGTTTGTGGACAGTCTTGTGACGTTGTCCATCACTTCCTACTGAAACATTAAAATGGCTCTCATCGCTGCCCATCTTAATGCAGAAGTAATTCTGGTGGTGACAGTGTAGCAATAGGTATATAATCTCCTTCTCCCCCACCTCCATACTCCCTCCCCCCCCCCCACCCCCTTCTCCCCGTCCCTAATAAGCCGTACAGTTTCTGTGGACGTTAAGCACCAGGTTTGCTTTAGGACGGCCACCTCGACTTTCACACAGCTCCTGGGTAACTCTATTCACTGCCGTGAATTGATGACGCAGCACTTTGTCCATGTATTTGCTGAGGATCAGTAAAATAATGAAGTTGAATGAACACAAGGGCCGAGGCAGAAATTACAAACGTAGTTCTATTCCTGACTGTGCATGGCAGGAGCACAGAGAGCTAAGCTGTAGGCTATGCATAGGCCTGCATGTATTATACTCTGATCTGTTGCCTAGTTGCTGCCAATTACAGCCAGCATTTATCAAAATAACAAACCGTGCGGAATAATATTATCTCTGTGGCTTTTCGGGTTTCTTTAAACGGTTTTACTTCTCAGTTTACACGAGGTTTGTTGTACCGTGCGGTGCACTATCAGTAGATAGTGTCACGATAGCCGGGATGCGGTGCTGCGGTATCTTACTCCCCCCACACTCCCTCCCCCCCCCCCCCCTCCCCTTCTTCTTCTTGTTTTTCTTCCACCTCTCTGGCACAGAAATTCAGCTGGCTTTATCTGGGAAAGGCTACCAGTATGAGGCGCAAGAGAAGCACTACCCAGACCTCAGAGTACGTAAGGTTAGGCCTATTGTAAGGAAGCCTTTTCAACTCAGTCAGAAGGGGTTCTGTCTAACAACTGAGTAGAACAGACCAAAGAGTATGATGACGATAACAATAATATTAACGTGCATACACGCGCGCGCGCGCGCGCGTGTGTGTGTGTGTGTGTGTGTGTGTGTGTGTGTCAGTGTGACTGGTGTCACAGTGTGTGTGTGTGTGTGTGTGTGTGTGTGTGTGTGTGTGTGTGTGAGTGTGTGTGTGTGTTTGTGTGTGTGTGTGTGTGTTTGGTGTGTGTGTGTGTGCGTGGTGTGTCAGTGTGTGTGTGTGTGTGTGTGTGTGTGTGTGTGTGTGTGTGTGTGTGTGTGTGTGCGTGTGCTTGTGTGTAGTGTGGGGGTGTGTGTGTGGTGTGGGGTGTGTGTGGCGCGTGTGTGTGTGTGTGTGTGTGTGTGTGTTGTATGTGTTAGAGAGAGAGAGAGAGAGAGAAAAGAGAGAGAGAGAGAGAGAGAGAGAGAGAGAGAGAGAGAGAGAGTAGGAGAGAGGGGACGGTGGGGTGTGGTCTGTGTGTGCGCGTGTGTGTTAGAGAGAGAGAGAGAGAGGGAAGAGAGAGAGAGAGAGAGAGAGAGAGAGAGAGAGAGAGAGAGAGAAGACAGACAGACAGACAGACAGACAGACAGACAGACAGACAGACAGACAGACAGACAGAGAGTTGAAAACTGGACTGAAATAATGTCAATGAAATAAAGTAACCCTACCGTACTGAGGTGCATTCGGAAAGTCAAGGCGGACCAACCCTGCCCGGTCAAGGCCGGCCGACGGTTAGACTGAGCAAAAGTCTTCGTTTGGGTTCCAGTCAAAACTGACCCGGTGTACTAACTTGACACCGCCGTGCAGCCAGCTATCGGCACTGACGCCGGGAAGTGGGGGTAAAGGGAGGAGGATTAGGACGGAGGTGGGGGTAAAGACCATTATCAAGACCAAACTAAGTCCCCCCCCCTCCCTCCAACCCGCCAGCGCCGCACACACTGTCAACAGCTGAGCCTCATCACCACCAGAACGCAGTACAGAGGCGGTTCCGGCTTTTTGCCCCGCACCATCAGGGACTGGAACTCACTCTCCATTGATGCAGTACAGGCGACGACTGTTAACATTGACTTTTGTGTCACGCGCCTCCCACTGACCAGTCTATATATATATATATATATTTTGTTTTGTTTTGTTGAGAAGTAACTTCAGACAATGCAACAGTTTAAAGACTTGTGGCCAGAGCTGAAATGTAGACTCTTTTTTCCTTTTTTTAAATTTGCGAACACCCCCTAAAGTGCCGGAATAATCACCAACATGATTGTGGGCATAAGGAAAGAAAAAGAAAATTGGGTGGGTGGGGGGGGGGGGGGGGGGGGGGGGGGGTGGGGGGGAGGGGGGAAGGG
>JABMCL010000059.1:1270000-1297500 GCA_018857735.1 Alviniconcha marisindica
TTTTGCCTTTCTTCTTCATCATTCCCCCCCCCCTTCTGATCTGATACTCTCTCTCCTTTTGCCTTTCTTCTTCATCATCCCCCCCCCCCCCCCCTCCCTTCTGATCGTCTCTCTTCCTTTTGCCTTCTTCCTCATCCCCCCCTTCTTCCCTCTTCCTCCTCTCCTTCTACGTCCCCCCCTTTCTTCTTCATCATCCCCCCCACGCCTCTTCTTCTTTCTCTCCTCCCTTCGTCGTCCTCTTCCTTTGCCTTTCTTCTTCATCACCCCCCCCCCCCCCTTCTGTCGTCTCTCTTCCTTTTGCCTTTCTTCTTCATCATCCCCCATCCGTCTCTCTTCCTTTTGCCTTCTTCTTCATCACCCCCCTCTGTCCCGTCCCTCCTTTTCCTCTTCTTCTTCATCATCCCCCTTCTATCTCTCTCTCCTGCCTTCTTCCATCATCCCCCCCCCTTTTCTCTACCTCTCCCCTTCTTGTCGTCTCTCTTCCTTTTGCTTTTCTTCTTTACCATCACCCCCCCCCTCTTCCTTTCTTTGTCTTCTTTGTACGTAAGTATTTGTTCTTGATGAAGACAACTCTTGTCGAAACTGTTGACACTGTTGTCAAGGTCCGTGCCCAGTCTCTTTTTCTTGAGTACATCTTCTTTGTTCTTTTCCACTTGGTAAAGAAATAGTTTATTTTCACCATGAAAGAGTGATACATTATTTAGCCATACTTTCATCAGTTAAGTTAGTCAGCGAGTTATTTAGTCAGCTAGTAATTGGATCTATCCGTCCAGTCAACCACACAGGGTCACCACAGGACAAACAAACTCTGTCATAAGCAAAGCTCTAACGAGAAATAATAGAACTTCATCATGAACGAATAAACAGTGAAAATCATGCGAAAAGCCAATGTACTAATGACACGCGACAGAAACCAGACTGACATGTGTCAATGTTCTACAGCCACCTTCGGAAACTCCCGTGGATGTACTGCCCTGGACATGCCAGGGTGAAGGGAAATGACCTAACAGACGAACTGGCGGGCAAAGCAACCACCACATGTGGTTTGCGTCTCGGAAGATCTGAAGTGTTGAGGAGCTTGAGACACTACCTGCGGGCACAAAGCCATGGACATCACATCGTCGATGGCCTGGAGGAGAGTGGCATGGAAAGAGGAATGCTCGATGAGCTTCAATGAAAGGACGAGAAAGGGCCCTCGTCAATCAGACGAACACTGGTGCTGTTTTAAAGGCAACATTGGGAAAACGTCTGACAGACGGGGTGGAGCGCATACGGGAATTTCCGAGCGCATGGATACCATCTTGAACTGAACTGACAGAAACCTGTACGAAGGAGGTAAACCACACAACAGGACGTATGTGTAACAAATTATAACGATGTCACAGACTCTACAATATCTATGGAAACAAAGAAGTATAACTTCTGACCATTTTCCAGTGATCTTGGACATCAGTAGTATTGTAGTTACATACAAATGAAAGTCATTAATAGACAAAGTTAAATACATGAATTTTGCATGGCTTATTGTTATAAGTTGTATATAAATACGGATTCAGTAATAACACACATAATAACACAAAAGTCGTCTGAAAAAATATATTAATTCTATAAAGTTACAGGAGTCACCAACCAAGGCAACAGCAAGAGTTATGGAGACGCTGTCTCAAGGAAAAAATAAAATACTGGGTGATGTGGGTGATAGCATTGGAGACTCTGATAGTACATGTAAACTAACATCAGTAGTCCTGGTCGTTTTGTTTTGTTTTTCCTGCTGAGGCTGTTGACACCAGACGACTGAAAAAGTGATCCTGTTGTTGTAGTTACTGCTGTTGTGGCTGCTGACATCACCAGGCTGAAAGAATGATGGTCGCTGACGTCGTATTGACAGAGAGCGGTGTTGTTGTTGTAGTTGCTGCTGTTGTTCACATCGAGAAACTGATAGGGTTATGGCTTTGTGGCTGCTGTAGTTGTTGTTGACGTCAGAATGTTGATGTCATAATGATGCTTTGTTATTGCTGCTGTTGCTGGCATCAGGTTAACAAAGTGATGGCGTTAGTGATATTACTGAGGTTCTTGACATCAGACTGGGGTTGTTGTTATTGTTTTGTTATTACTGCAGTGGTTGTTGTTGCTATCAGGAGATCAACAGTGCGACGGTGCTGCTGTGGTTGTTGTCGACTTAAAACTGACAGCATAATCAGTAGAGTGACAGCAGTGGTGTGGTTTTCGTGGTTGTTGTCGACATCAGAAGAATACCAAAGACGACGATAGTGGTATTGCAGCAGTTGTGGTTATATTGCTGACGTCAGGACGAACTTAATACAGTTAACACGATGGCAGCGCTGTTGCTGGTGACGTGGTTATTGCTAACCTCACAAGACTGAACCGCCTTCGAATGCGATCATGCCCACCATCCCTCTTTTCCCACTGAGTCTGCCTACAGGCACACGTAGTGACAATGGCAGCAGGTTAGCCAGCTGGTCATTGGATGGATTTTAACGTCCTATCAACCGTACAGGGTCACTTCACGACAATCATTAAACCGTACAGGGTTACTTCACGACAATCGAATTCATGTCATAAGCAAGAGCATATTTCAAACATCTTCCCATATATATAAACCCTTTCTTGAGCCAAATCTGCACACTCAATCCATATGGCAGGGTGGGGTGGGGGGGGGGGGGGGGGGGGGGGGGGGGCGAAACTGTTCAACTTGTACAACAAGCATGAAGACAGGTGATGGTGCATCCGCAGGTGACCGCTGTTGTTACCAACGCAGTCATAAGCTCACATCACTCCCCAAAAGGACAGCCTTCCAAGCCAAGTTTCAGCGCTCTCGGTATTTTTCTTCCACTGATCAGTCCAATCAAAACTAACTGGCTGGGGTGGTTGGCCGGTACGATCGAAGCTGTCTTATTATCACAACCACCGCCACAATGAAATTGTCTCCCTTCTTCTCGATCGCCGCTACACTGTCTTCCAAGCCAAGGTTTAGCGAACTGGGGCTTCTGCTGCTGCCCTCTCAAAACAGACAGAAGCTAGACAGGCGACTACTGCTGTTGCTGTGGTAGGCTGGATTGACTGGAACTGTGCAGTTGTTCTAGAACAACAGTCGCCACACTGACACTGTCTGTTCCAAGCCAAGTTTGATGGCACTGGGGCCTTCCTCTGCCCTTTCTCGGTCAAAACCGTTAGAAGAAGGTGGGGGTGGGGGGGTGGGGGGGGGACTTCCTCTGTCCTCTCAGTCAAAACCGTCAGTTAGAAGACGGGCGACTGCTGCTGTTGCTGCTGATGGGCGGCTGGTGTGACAGCAACTTGTCCTTTAAAACAGCACTGAATCGCCACGATGACACCGCGTCTTGCCAGCCAAGCCGGAGCACACCTGCGGCCTTCCTGTGCCCGCGGCGGGTTCTCAGTACTGATAGAAGACGGGCGACTGCTGTTGCTGCTGCTGCTGCTGCTGCTGCTGCTGGGGGTGGCCGGCGCTGTTCTGGTACGTCTGCACCACCTGCTGCCCCACCAGGGCGGCCGTGCCTTGCAGGGCCCCGAAGGGACCGAGGGAGCTGGGCGGCCAGGCGCTGGCGTCGATCTGCCCCGTGAACGCCTGGTGGGAGCCCGCCGCCACCGAGATGGGCTGCAGCTGGGCGCCCACCTGGATCGCCGCCGTCTCCACCCGCACGGGCTGCGCGCCGCCCACCTGCACGTGCGACCCGGCCTGCACCTGCACGTGGTGGCCCCCGTCCCTCAGCTTGCCCATGGTGAAGGGGCCGATGGGCCCCGAGGCCCACGTGCAGGGCGCGCGCTCTGCTCCCGCGCTGCCCACCGCAGCGGCATTGTGCACGTTGATGGTGGTGACCCCTCCGCCCACGCCGCCGGGCAGGGAGTGCACGACGGCCGCTGGCTGCATGTTGGTGATGTTGGTGGTGATGATGGTGGTGTTGAGGGTGTTGAGGGCGTTGTTGTTGTTGTTGTTGTTGATGATGCCGTGGCTGTTGTGGATGTGGGTGTTGTTGTTGTTGTTGGTGGTGGTGGTGATGATGCTGGCTGCTGGGGGTTCGAGGGCGACCTCTGCGGGTTTGGCTTTCTTCTTGCGCTTTTTGGCAGGTTTATCCGCCACCGGGGCCTGGCCCTGAGCCTGAGCTTGAGCCTGAGCCTGAGCCTGGGCTTGAGCCTGAGCCTGAGCTTGAGCCTGAGCTTGAGCCTGAGCTTGAGCCTGAGCCTGAGCCAGGTTGGACAGCGGCAACGTCTGAAAGTGTATGTGGTTGGCTAGGCTCGCCACGTCCCCGTACGGAAGAAGATGTTGATGGACATTGTTATTATTATTATTATTATTAATACTCGCCGCCGCCACCACCACCCCAGCCCCAACACCACCGCCAGCAGCAACGCCACCGGCCGCAGCCACTCCCTCTCCACCTCCTCCGCTACTCTCCTTCTTCTTCTTTTTCTTCTTGGCCTTCTTCACGCCGTTCTTCTTGGCCTTGGCTGCCCGGGACGCGTCCTCCGCGGCGGGGTCCGGCGACGGGGCCTTCATGTCGATGGTCTCGATGCGGTGGATGGTGGACAGGGACACGCCGGTCATGACGGAGGCGCGCTTCTTGAAGAAGCGGAAAGGGATCTGCTGGCCCTCCTCGTGCTCCTTCTTGCAAAAGGCCACCACCCGCATGACGATCTTCTTCAGGCGCCTGTCCCGCCGGTTGTTGGCCGCTATCACTGCCGCTGGGTGCTGCGGACATACGTGGCAGGGAGGAAGAGAGGGGATAAGAGAAGGAGTTTTTTTGTTTGTTTTTGTTTTTTGAATAGTGAGTGGTAGAGGCGTCATGTGCAATGACGCTGGAAACACACACAGACACAGAGTGACAGACAGACAGACAGACAGACAGACACACACACAGTGGTACGCACGCACACATACACACAGTGGCACGCACACACACACACACACTCAGTGGCACGCACGCACACATACACACTGAGTGGCACGCACGCACGCATACACACATCACACACACACACACCCTTTTCCTGCCCGCTCCCCCCACATTATCTCGCCCCGCTCTCAGAAAAAACAACAACAAAAAACAAAAACAAAAAGAGTCGTCGGTCTCCACTATCACTGATTTTCACATCTGTGCCTCTTTGTGATGATGTCACTAACAGAATCTAAAACATAAAGCCTAGCTAGATACCGAATCATAACTGACCGGCAAACCACTATGCCTCCTCACGCTTCCTCTCTGTCTCCTCGGTTACGCTTTCAGAATCCCGCTTCCCGCTTTCCATTTCCTTCCCCACCCCCTTCTCTCTCGTCTCTCTGACTGAAAATCTAGTCAGTACAATCAAGTTAGCCTATCCGCCACTACATCATGTCATATGTTTGTTATTTTGAGCGTCTCATATAAGTTTACTTGTTTGACGCTCCCCCCAAATCAAGTTATTGTACGTTGCTTTCATTACTGAATTAAAAAAGAAAAAAGAAAAAAAGAAGAACTGAAAGAGAGGTTTAACTTTAGCTAGACACCATCCAGTATGCTACTAGTAGTGCGCGCGTCCAAAAAACAAACAAAAACCAGTTGAAAAATCATCGTTATGTTTGACCTTTCACTGAGTCGACACTATCACTTATTGACTCGACTCGAAAAACAATAGTTATGTATATGGCATCTCATTCTCGCGTAGTCTAGTATTTTCAGTCTGATGACCAAGAGAATGTCGTTCTGACAGTTACCACATTTATTCATTTCATCGGCAGTTGTGCTGGTCATACTGTGAGTGTCACTTGCACATCGATTCCCAGCGACTGAAACATTCATGGTTCGTCAGTTGTACGACATGCCGGTACAATATCATTGTCATGTTTTAATACGCAAAATCAGTATTTATTTCATAGGCCTATGGTCGACTTTGCCGCTGAGCGTCCTGTGACCTTTTGAATAATCATTAGTTGATGTCAAAGTTCACTACAGTCACGACAGTCACACGGGACGGCCCATGGGACGTCGCCGTTTACCTGTAAAAGAGCACCTCCATGACCCCTAACCTCTGAACTAAATATAGACCGAAACCACAACTGAAATTATATTACTGATTGTTACAATCTTGGTAACAGAAATCAGTCGTACAACTCACGTAGTATTTACGCAAACCTTTTGGTAAGAAATAAGGTTGGACTAAAGAAGTTCGTGGTTCAAGCTCTCACCGTGTTGATCTGGAAGAGCTCCTTTTTGTCTTTCTTATTCGTGCCTTTCAGGCCACCCTCGGTTTCAGCCTCGGTTTTAGCCTCGGTGAACGCCAGTGTTGTCTCGCCTATTTCTGTCGTCTGCAACCCTTCCATTCTGTGCACAACCGTCGATCGAATCACCACACTTACAAATTGACCAGTTTAACTATTTTTCACACGAAATAGCCCGTTTTTAGAGAGGCATATACAGCGTTGAAACCTTCTGTCGTAGTTCAGGGGACGGTATTTCTGCACCACACGCTCGATGTTACAAGATGGCTGACAGCAGACGCTGCGATATTTCAATGCGAAGCTCGTTCACGCAGCTTTGACCGAGGAGCCCGTATGTGGCGCGTGCTAACCTCGTTCAGGCTGCCGCCTCGCGCTGTCTGACCGACCTTTCTGTTCGGTACAAGTGCGATACTCGTTCAGGTTATTTACTTCGCCGCACACATCTGCTGGATGCAAGACTGCTCTGCTGAGTTTGTCATTCCAGTTCGTTCATCATCTGCACTCAACTGAGACAGAAGGTGCACTGATCTTGGCGGTCTCTGGGTTTCTTTTGATCCATTCTTTCCGATAGTTGCCACGCCGGATAGATATTCAGTGTGATTGACTGCACGCAGTAATTTCCGGAAAGACGTGACAGGCAGGATAAACCTCGGTGCACGATTTCAGATGACATGAATGACTAGCAGTCTTCGGTCTTGTCCATTTGCGTTTGTGATAAACTTACTCCCCGGAAACAGAGTACCATCAGTGTCGCGTGATGTAATGCTTTACGGCTATTCATTGTACAAACGATGATCATGCATTTGGTTTTTGATGTAGTGTAGTAGTGTTGTTGTTCAGTTCAGTATGGACTCCTAATTGTAATCAGTCCCGTCATTGAGTCACAGAGGTGGCCCGAATATAGTGTGTTTTGTCACGCATATAATTCGGCATAAATCCAACAAACAAAAATTGATTTGAACAGCCGCTGGATCACATATTTACCACACACACACACAATGACACACACACACACACCACAACTGACACACACATACTATACACTCACATTGTCACACACACACACGCGCACACACACACCATACACACACACACAATCTACCGCTGAAAATGTAGGCTCAGTGAACAATGCTTGCACAAATGATAATACTGCTGGAAATTCAACTTATGTTTTAATATTTCTACCACGAAAAACATTCGTAATATGAGTACACAGCTTGATTGTTTTGTACTGGTGCCTGTGTGTATGTGTCACTGCCGTACTTTGTGTGTGGGTGTGTGTGTGTGTGTGTGTGTGTGTGTGTGTGTGTGAGTGTGAGAGAGAGAGAGAGAGAGAGAGAGAGAGAGAGAGAGAGAAAGAACACACACACACACCCCACACAGAGGAGACAAGAAATGACCGAGAAGAGCAGAAACAAAAGAAGAGGAGAAAGAGAGAGAGAGAGAGAGAGAGAGAGAGAGAGAGAGAGAGAGAGAGAGAGAGGCAGGGAAAACGGAATCAATATATACACGATGTGTGTGTTGTTCTTGTTTTTCCGTACGATGAACACTTTCTTGAAGAGATGAACAATTTTGAAACACAAAACATCGACGAAAAGTGCAACAGTGGTGCAAATTACACTGGCGGAAGAAAAGAAAAAAGCATGACTGAACACCCATGACATGATTGCATCAAACGGATTTCCTACAAACACATATTAAGTTCTAAACTAAAAATGGCACAAAATGAGAAAAATTAACCCAAAAGCTGCAAAATACACAAAAAGGTAATTTAAAAAATTAAAAATAAATAAAAATAAGTAGAAGGGGAAATCAACCCGATGAAATGCCCATCCTCACCGCCAAACCACCAAGATTATGTATATATATATAAGGCAAAGTAACGACGACTTCGGATACTACACACTGAAGAAGTGCCACTTACACAAAAACAACAAAGGTGCAACACTACCGTGATTTATAATTATACTGGATACACTCCACCCGCCCCCCAAGAAAAAACAAAAAAACGAAACCAACAAACAAAAAACAAAACAAAAACACAGTTACAGCTTATACGACGAACTATTTTCACAAACTTGCAAAATTATATACAAAAACAAATTCCTGATGAAGACAGAACATATCTACCCAATAATTTCGCCGAGAACTATTGATGACCAATAAGCCAAGGGGTCAAAGTGGAGCCACCGAGTCAACGGTTAATATTGAGACATTGAGATACAGGATTAGTACTCAACGGCGAGAAACGGCAGTGGATGAGGTGAGTAACTGCCGGCAAAGTGCATGTAGCTGGATATGTCAGCTACTCGTTTAGGAACACAAGCACCAAGCACTGACTTACCACATCCTTCCTCCAACCACTGCCATAGTTCATTACGCCATAGGTCTCGCAAAACTGTCGGCTAACGAACGTGCTCAAATAGCAGTATGTTCAAGTTGTTACCAAACAACTCAGATTATACCAGACTTGTCTTTTATAACCCCCTACGCTGCGTACGCCAGCACAAATAAAACCAAAACCGTTTGAATCCAGACGCAACTCCTTTTTCTTTCTTTTTTATCCGGGGCGGACGCGCCTCATATTTACGCGCGTGCTTGGACTCCATGATGCTTCCACAGAAATCTTAGTACCCAAACCTTTTGGAGGGTGCTGACAGCATCGGTGGACAGCTGCGCGGAGATAAAGAGCGCCCCTTCAATGGCGTAACCAATTCTGGCAGAGTTTGGATGAAGTTGTCGAAAAGCGATGCTCGGAGTGTGATAGAAACAGGGCCGAAATGGCACATGAAAATGGAATCAGATGACAATCAGATTCATTAAACACCGCTTGAGGTGTCTTGCAAACTGAAAATCTATGTTGAATTACTTCTCCAAGCTGGATGCAAGAATCTATAATGACAAAGTCGTATCAGTGAAACAACAGCCAAAATGCCTTTATGATCACAGCAAATCAACAAAATATGTACACGAAATGGGTCCTGCAAAACATCTCACATATACTTTTTTTTAATACGTACACACACACGACTCCACCACAATCTCTCGCACAAACTTTGTAGTTTAATAACCCGAACAGAGCAATGCTCTTTCGTGTTCTACAGCAACCGAACGATCTTCAACAATGATAAACAATATACGTGGAAGTATAACTGTGACCAATTTCGGATAAGCTTATAAGAATTTTATTCTCGCCAAGTAACCCCCCCCCCCTCCCCCAAAAAAGCAAACAAACAAAAAACCTAGAAGTATCTCTGAGGGAGGTGAGTAAAGAGGAAGACCAAGATGGCTTATTTTTCATTACGGGATTTATATTTACCAAATTGTAAAACGTCATCAACATCAGTCATATCAGCCAAAAAAACAGCCCCAGGCACTGGACATCGATTGTCTGTTTTTATGGTTGTGGTTGAACTGACCACAATAACGTTTCTGTAATTAGTTCAACCCAAGCAGACATACGCCCACGCACAGCAACCCACACCCAAAAACCCCAACAACAAATACTGATAATAAATGCCTGTGCACTAAACGTACATTATTGCAGTCTCATTCAACATTTGGTTCTACAACAGGCTTACAAAGGCTGTGTACATAACATGAACTATAGACACGTCAATCTTTACACACCAGAGGGCTGTATATACACACCACCATGGCCAAGCAATGGGTTATATTCAGCGTTGCACAAAGATGCAGGAACCCAGCGGAGCAAAGTGCAACTCTCTGTAAGAGGTCACGTGCTGCCAACAACACATCAACATACTGACAGAGAGTTTCTAATTTTCTCCACCGGTCAACTTGATCCCAGCTTTGAAGTATTCACCTTACACGCTTGTCTCTGCCCAGCAGAGAACGTGCTCCAAACTGCGGCAGAAAACCATCAGCTGTATACATTTTTGTGAATGTTTGCAATACAACTAATCCCCCGCACCAACAAACAAAAAAGAAACACACGCAAACAACAACAACAAACAGACGAAAAAACTCTTGACTTTTATCAGTCCGTTGCGGGAAATTCAGTTTGTTTTACCTAGATGAGGCCAGAGACCTTAGTCTCTGGGGTGTAAGATCTCTGGGGTAAGTCTACATGAGCAAGAACAGCGCTAACAATGCCCTACCCCCACCCCATCCCTCTGTCCTGCTCCGTAAACCGATTCTAGTGGTCCGTGTACATGCACACACACCCACGGCTGAAACTTCATACACTGCAGTACACGTCAGCCCAGCTAACACAAATCCCCCTGAATCATGAAACTTGTTTTCTAAAGTGGATATGAAGTCAGCTGCAGCCTTTGAAACAAACAGTTTTTAATCCCGACCCCCCGCTCGTTAGAGAAAACGTGTTTCGAAAAGCCTGTTTCAGTTCTTGAAACGGATACACGCAGCCGGAATATAACGAAAGCAGTCAGTCTCTTGCAGTCTGAAGTTGTGTTGTGGCTTGCATGTGACCACATCTGATGGATACAAAATGGACACACACAAAAAAGTCACCCGTGTGAAAAGAGGAAGTATCCATTCCAGCACAACGATTTTTTCTTTTCTTCCAGCGAGTCAAAAACAGGCCTTAAAAAGACAAAAACAAAACGCGCCAGGCTTAGCCGTTCGTCTGTCGCCACCATCTGCACCTCGGTTTTTGCCCTTGCAGTCGCCAGCGGCATCATCGACATCACCATTGTCACTGATGGTAAAGGTTCTTCCTCGGTTCAAAGTACGTGCATTTACAAGATAAAGTTGTATATGTACAGACAAACAACCTGAGAGAGAGAGAGAGAGAGAGAGAGAGAGAGAGAGAGAGAGAGAGAGAGAGAGAGGGAGAGAGAAGAGAGAGAGAGAGGAGGAGAGGAGAGAGAGAGAGGGAGGGAGGGGGAGAGAGAGAGAGAGAGAGAGAGAGAGAGAGAGAGAGAGAGAGAGAGATGAACTGAACTTTATTTCCAAAAGGCAAAGCTATTGACACATACAAACATGAATGAGGCAGAGGCAGACAGAACAAAATATTGATGCTCAACCAAACTACAGTTTAAAATGCGCATAGCTCACGATCAATCATTTCCAGAGGCTACAGAGGCCTGGCCAAATTTAGAATGCCTGTAACGATCAGGAGACAACATACAGTGTACACTTAGTACACGGGCACACTGTATTATACATTTAGAAACATTTAACACACAACGGTTAAAAATATGGAGGCGTCTGTCATTTCCCTCAAAACAATTCGCTACCCACCTTTTTGTTGGTGTGGTGGATGTGGCGGGGTCGGGGAGGGGGTGGGGGTGAGGAGGAAAGGAACATATTATTATACGCCCTGATGATGATGAAGTGATACTTTATGTCCTCAGATGTCAGTTGACATATTAGGGACAAGTTGTGACCAATGCCGAAGCACGGTGCAATAAATCTTTACGTCCACGGAAACCAGAAGGCTCGTTAGGATGGACAGTCCAGGACGTCCACCTCGACTCTCACACAGCTCCTGAACCATGATACGCCCTGTCAACAGGACAGTTATACAAGGGGAGGAGGACAGCTGAAAATGTCAGGTGTACAGTTAAAAATAGCAGACAACAGACAGAAATAAGTCTCTCGTTCACACTGAAAGAGTACTCTGATCTTTTCAAAAACAAAACTGATTTTTTCAGGGCTCGTGCGATTTCGCAATAAACCCTTGAGGAACGAAATGTCTAAAGATCATCCACTCGTAGAGAGAAGGGAGACTTCTTCACCCTAATAAAAGGGGATTTTTCTTTAGTTTCCGAACAAGCAAACAAACTGCATGTTCGAAAGTTATTCACACACGTAAGACTGCATTGAAACACGATGCATGCGTTTAGTCTTTAATATAACACAAAGCATAAGTCTATTTGCTCTAATTACAGTGGATTTTTTGTTTCTTTTGTTTAAACTGCAGTTGGATTCTTATAATAATAAATTAATAAATAACATTTCTATAGCGCCTTAATCACCTACACTGGCCCAAGGAACTTTACAATCCAATGTATACAAAATAAGACTAAAACAATAACAAAAAACATCATGATTAAAAACGAGAAAGAAAATAAATAAATGAACATACATAAGTTTCAGACATGGTCAAATACAATGATAGATCAATAGCCATGGACACCTCTAGCAAATACTTAAAACAACTGAAAAAATAATGTTGTTTTCTTTCTTCTTCTCAAAATGATACTTCGCGGAAAAAGCCATGAAGAAAACGTTTGTGCAGCAATAGTGAGCAATATGTTGAATTGTCGGCTGACAAACAACACCACACACCCCCCCACCCCCCCTCCCGCCATGCCCACCCCCATCTCCTAAAATTAGTTTACAACAGATCCGATTCATCCTGTTTGTGAAACATCGAGATACACACAAAACAAACTTTGAGAAACGCAACTATTAAAACAACCACAAAAACAACCATGAAAAACGGTGGTTTTTGTTTTTACAGGCTCACAATTTGTCGGAAGATCAAAACACACAAAAGCTGTGTTGTCACCTGCCTCTACTAGTTACTACGTAGATGTGTTCTCACCTGCCTCTACTAGTCACTAAGCAGCTGTGTTCTCACCTGCCTCTACTAGTTACTACGTAGACGTGTTCTCACCTGACAGGAATACAGGCAGAAAGGAAGAGACAGGGCAACATACACAGCATCATGCTATTCACCAGCTGTGTTCTTTGGATTTACACAACAGAAACTTAGGCTCAAACAAACGGGTACAGCTCAGCGCTCGACAAACGTCACACGGACAACGTGGGACACGGTAACACTGGCCAGTAAGTAAGTAATCATGGTGCTTAACGTCCACAGAAACCATAAGGCTTATTAGGGACGGGGAGAAGGGGGGGGGGGGAGGGGGTATGGAGGTGGGGGAAGAGGGAGATTATATACCTATAGCTACACTGTCACCACCAGAATGATTCCTGCATTAAGATGGGCAGCGATGAGAGCCGTCTTAATGTTTCTGTAGGAAGTGATGGACAAAGTCACAAGACAGTGTCCACAAACCACAATCTTTCTGAAGAGAAAGGAGAGCCGAAGCGGTATCGAACCGAGGTCCTTCCGCCTACCAGCATAACGCCTTACCGCTAGGCCAGATACAAACATGGGACACAGTAACACTGGTCAGATACAAACAAGGGACACTGTAACACTGGCCAGATACAAACAAGGGACACAGTAACACTGGCCAGATACAAACTCCCGCAATAACTCTTACCTAGAGTGCAGACCAATGCACTCCACCGAGATCACATCATCAGAATTTTAGAATAAGACCAGCAAGGTGGATCACGCAATAGTACGCAATGGTACGCTCTCACGAAGCCTAGGGAAATGACAAAACAGACATGATCATGTGACGAAGGACAGTTCATTTTACTGTCGCATTTGACTCCATTTTCGATCGCATCAGCCACACTGAATGGCGCCGCTGAACAATTATTTTTAGCTCACAAAACCCTAGCGCTAAATCGTAGGTCGAATTAAGTAACCTTGCGCATCAACCCAAACTTTAATGACCTGTCAGACTGTTCCACATGTAGGTCACAGATCAAGACACGGTTCACCGACCTTGCGCGTTCAGCGGTGGCCGGTCATGTTATCCAGCAAGCAAGTCAGAGAGATCTACTTAACTGACCTTGACCTCTGCCCAAATGACCTGTCATACTAACTGTATTACATGCACATCACAGATCAAATGAACTGACCTTGTGCATTAACCAAAAACAAAAACTATTCATACACACAACCACTAGGCGACCGAACATATCTTTGAGAGTGTCTGTTGGTTCCTCCTCTTTCTGAACTAGATCTATTACACACCTTCTCGCACTACTCCGGTCGTCATCTCGTACACTTTTTCTGGCCGCAAACCGTTATAAACAAAAAACAATACGGTTTCCACAGTTTCGCCCATTATGGGCTACACATCTGAAATGACATACTGCCAGCCTTCAAAAACAAACCACAAACTTGCCTCTTCTCTCTGCACTACAGGTGAAATCAGATTCCAGTCCAGCGCGCACGCGTGTGTGCGTGCGTGCGCGTGTTATTGTTACTATTTTTGGCCTGTCCCTAAGTATACCAGATGGTGATTTTTGTATGAACATGTTTCCTTGTTTCTGTTTTCTTGTAATAGTCAAGGTGCTCCAATGGAAAACTCACACCCAGAAGAACGCATTCTTCTTCTCATTATTATCATGTAAGTCGAAATAATATTAAAGCAATATAGTGCAATAATAGTCCTGTTGTAAGAACTATCACAAAGTGACGTACCATCAATTCTCTTGTGACCTTCAAGGTAATACTGTAATCATGTTTGAGGTCAACAGCTGGGGGGGGGGGGGGGGAAGCCATTCCCACCTTCAGTTATTCTACACACGCAGCATCCAACCGAACACAGTCGATAGCGAACTGAACCGGTAATATCCGGGTTCGAACAAATGTCCCCATTAGAGAAACGTGCAACCCTGGAAGTCATCGCAACCAATCCCACTTCACGCAAACATCAAATCTTCAAGATTCCCCCAGCCCCACCCCACCCCCAAACAAAAACAGAAAGAAACAACAAGAACAACAACAACCCAACTAAACAAACGAAAACAAAAACGAACAAGAAACAAGAAGAACAAGAACCAAATGAAGTATTTGCAGCGTTGATTAGTGGGAGTAGGTCGAATAGGAGGTGTAGACGACGAGTCTGAGAATTATGCCGATAACAATGACGACAATGCCAATGATGATGGAGGCGATGGCAAGTTTTTTGGCTTGGGAACCAAACTTCAAGGCCGCCTGGAAGTCGTTCGTCTCATTGGCGCTCTTGGCCTGAAAATAGCACACGCATCAGTGAACGCTTGCAGAGCAGCACCAATATAGTTTCGGTGTGACATCGTACCTGTATTCACCTGGGTCCTGTTACAATTCCAATGACAAGTCGGACGTTACGGATCAGCATCAGCATAGTTTCAGTGTGGTATCGTACCTGTATTCACCTGGGTCCTGTCACAACTCCAGTGACAAGGCAGACGTTACAGAGCAGCTCCAGCATAGTTTCTGTGTGACATTGCATCTGTATTCACCTGGGTCCTGTTACAATTCCAATGACAAGTCGGACGTTACAGAACAGCACCAACATAGTTTCAGTGTGGCATCGTACCTGTATACACCTGGGTTCTGTTACAACTCCAGTGACAAGTCAGACGTTACAGATCAGCACCAACATAGTTTCAGTGTGTCATCGTACCTGTATTCACCTGGGTCCTGTTCTGCTCTCACCTGCCTCAACTACTAGGTAGCCAGCTTGTTCTCACCTTCCAGGAGCACATGATGGCGAACGTGCCGAGAGGGTAGAAGAGCGGAAGAGACACGGCAGAGCATAGGGAATCGTGCTGTTTAACAGGTTACAGGCCGGGGAAATTAGTGACCGCTAATTGGTCACGTAGTTCTGTTCTCGCCTACCTGTACTAGTCATTATGTAGCGGTGCTCTTACCGGTCCCTACTAGTTACTACGTAGCTGTGTTCTCACCTGCCTCTACTAGTTACTAGGTAACTGTTCTCACCCTATTAGAGTACATGATGGCGAAGACGTCGATGGGACACAAGCAAAAGAGACATAAAAGCATAGACACACCATGTTGTTTACCAGGTTACCTGTATACATAAGCATGCCTTTATCCACTACGTCCCGTAGTTCTGTTCTCACCTGCCTCTACTACTTGCTACGTAGATGTGTTCTCATCTGCCTCTACTGGTCACTAAGTAGCTGTGTTCTCACCTGCCTCTACTAGTTACTATGTAGATGTGTTTTCATTTGCCTGTACTGATTACTAAGTAGCTGTGTTCTCATCTGCTTCTACTAGTTACCAAGTAGCTGTGTTCTCAACTGCCTCTGCTAGTTACTAGGTAACTGTGTTCTCACCTGCCTCTGCTAGTTCTAGGTAACTGTGTTCTCACCTGCCTCTGCTAGTTACTAAGTAGCTGTGTTCTCACCTGCCTCTACTAGTTACCAAGTAGCTGTGTTTTCACCTGTCTCTGCTAGTTACCAAGTAGCTGTGTTTTCACCTGTCTCTGCTAGTTACCAAGTAGCTGTGTTTTCACCTGTCTCTGCTAGTTACCAAGTAGCTGTGTTTTCACCTGCCTCTGCTAGTTACTAAGTAGATCGTTCTCACCTGGCAGGAGTACATGATGGCGAACATGCCGATGGGACAGAAGCAGAAGAGGCAGGCCAGCACGGACAGCATCATGTTGTCAGGGGGAGGACTCTGGGCCACCAGCACTGTTGTCCCCGACGGCTGGGTCACCTGAAACAGCACGGGACACCTTCTCAGGACACTTTCTCAGGACACCTTCTCAGCGCAGGCTCATCACCCTCGCACGGGTTCGCCAGTGGCGGATGTGTCGCCTTCAACAAACTGCACAGGAAATCTTCCCAGTCAACACAGGTTGACCACCCTCAGACGGGTTCGCTACGGCAATGTCCACTTTTAGCCCCGTCGGTTCGCGGTTCTCAAATGGTATGAGAATGTGTGTGTGTGTGTGTGTGTGTGTGTGTGTGTGTGTGTGTGTGTGTGTGTGTGTGTGTGTGTGTGTGTATGTGAGGGTGGTGTGTGTGTGTGTGTGTGCGCGCGCGTGTGTATGTGTGTGTGTTGTGTGTGTGTGTGTGTGTGTGTGTGTGTGTGTGTGTGTGTGTGTGTGTGTATGTGTGTGTGTGTGTTTTGTGTGTGTGTGTGTGTGTGTGTGTGTGTGTGTGTGTGTGTGTGTGTGTGTGTGTGTGGTGTGTGTGTGTGTGTGTGTTTTTGTGTGTGTGGTGTGTATGTGCGAGTGTGTGTTGAGGGTGTGTATGTGTGTGTGTGTGTGTGTGTGTGTGTGGTGTGTTTGTGGGGGTGGGTGTGTGTGTGCGTGTGTGTGTGTGTGTGGTGTGTGTTGTGTGTGTGTGTGTGTGTGTGTGTGTGTGTGTGAACGGAATGAACTTGAAGTGTGCACTACGTTGGCATATCCACATATCAGTTCATTCCGTACTATGCCATACACAAGCACACGCACGCACGCATCCTCAAACCATTTGAGGACAGCGAACCGACGGGGCTGAAAGTGGATACTGCCTTCGCCACTGGCCGCTGGGTCACCTTCAACAAACCACACAGGAAACCTTCCCACTCAACACACCTTTACACTGGGTTCGCCTTCACCTTTACACTGGGTTCGCCTTCACCTTTACACTGGGTTCGCCTTCACCTTTACACTGGGTTCACCTTCACCTTTACATTGGGTTTACCCACAAGGCAGCTGGGTAACCTACAGCAGAACTCCCTACACAGCTAGGGAACCTTGAAAGGCAACACAAGTTCATCACCGATGGCTGGACCACCTGAAACACTCAGCACGGCAAGAGCTTTTTCCGTCCATTCACGTTCCCCACCGGCCAGTTCACCTTAAACACACGGCACATGAACCCTTCCCAAGCAACACAAGGAACCCTTCCCAAGCAACACAAGTTCAACACCAACAGCTGGAACACGTGAAACACGCTGCACACGAAACCGACAACAGAGTTATTTCTAAAAGATGGGTATGACTTTACTGCTTGGAACAATATACGATATATACTTTGCATAATACTGATGTTACAACTTCTTAACATAAAACACTAAGCATAAAATTCGTGACACTTCGTAAAAAAATCGTAAATTCGTAAACACGCAACACTTAAATTACTTATTCATAGTCCTGTGGTGGGTAAGTTCACGTTCAGTGTTGCTTTCCGTCCACAGAGACCATAAGGACTATCAGGGACGGGGAGCCCAGGACGGCCACCTCGACTTTCACACAGCTCCTGAGTTCTGAACATCATGTTCAAGTTCAGTGTTGCTTTCCGTCCACAGAGACCATAAGGACTACCAGGGACGGGGAGCCCAGGACGGCCACCTCGAGTTCACACAGCTCTTGAGCTCTGAACGGCTCCTGAGCTCTGGGGCGGGGATAGCTCAGTGGTTTGAGCGCCGGACTCGTGATCGAAAGGTCGCGGGTTCGAATCCCTGCAGGAGGGAGCGGCGGGAGAATTTTCTTCTCCAGGGTCAACTTTCTGTGCTGACTCTTATTTCGGCGCTAATAGACAATACAACTTTATTGCCAAGTGTCAATACAACTGCACGAGGAATGTTTTGTGGTGCCAAGGGCACTCATCACACATTCACTCCAATCATAAAACATCATTAAATTACAACAGCAGCAAATAAACATCCAGGTGAAAAGTCATTCATAGACAGCTACATGAAAAATCCCACTGGCATCAAGCTGTGCATATCACATAAAACTGCCACTTCCCGAGGACCCCCTCTTAAAAGTTACTGTCCTAATAAAAGCAATTATAAGAATTATCTACAACAAATTGATTAATTAACCCCGCCGGTTTACTCCGCTGGATCGCCCTGATATAACCGCACCGGTTAACTGGGCGTAAAACAACAAATTACCTACTTACTCCGCTGGCCACTATCACCCTGTTTTACTCCAGTCATGACCCTGACCCATCGAAGATCCTACGCACCAAAAGCATTACCTTGCTATGAACAGACATAAAAAATAAAAAATAAACCACCACCACCACCACCACCACCGACTGCAACAAGAACGAACTCTCACCACAACAGAGGCGGCGGGCTGGCCGTAGGCGACCTGCGTGTACTGTCCCTGGGGGTAGGGGCCCTGCGGGTAGGCGCCCGGGGGATAGCCAGGATGTCCAGGAGGCGGGTAGCCCGGCTGTCCCGGAGGCGGGTAGCCCGGCTGTCCCGGAGGCGGGTAGCCCGGCTGTCCCGGAGGGGGGTATCCAGGCTGTCCCGGCGGGGGGTACTGCCCCGGGGGGTACTGTCCCGGCGGGTAGGGCGCCCCCATCATCTCGGGGTTCTTGCCCGCTTCTGGAGGGGCCTGGCCCGGAGGGTAGTGGTAACCCTGCAGCAGGAAAAAAAAAAGAGGGGGGCAGTGAAAGCGCTGTACAACACACGTCAACGTCGTTTTTAAATTTGAATTCACAGTTCAAACTGACTCACACACACACACACACACACACACACACACACACACACACACACACACGAAGACCGGCTCGAAAAACAGAGTAGCAGCTAGCGATGGTATGTAGTTGCTATATATATAATATATATATATATATATATATATATATATATATATATGCAAACTTCAAAAGGGGGAATCGAAAAAGGAAATTATGAAAGACGAAGAAAGAGAGAGTCACAGGCTGGGAAGAAGAGGAGGAAGGAGAGAGAGAGAGAGAGAGAGAGAGAGAGAGAGAGAGAGAGAGAGAGAGAGAGAGAGAGAGAGAGAGAGAGAGAGAGAGCAGAAGTAGAAGTAGAAGTAGTAGGTGGAAAAAGAGGAGGAGGAGGTCGAGAAAAGACGAAACAAATGACAAGTCCAGGACAGAATAACCGCCCCACCTTCTACACACACACACTACTCACACACACACACACACACACACACACTACTCACACACACACACACACACTACTCACACACACACACACACACACACTCGCACTACTCATACACACACAGACACACTACTCCACACACACACACACACACACACACACACACACACACACACACACACACACTACTTTCTCTCTCTCTCACACACACATAACACTCACACACACACACACACACACACACACACACACACACACACACACACACACACACACACAAACCACACCACACACACACACACACACCTTGAACCCAAAATAGTACGTGGACAGATCGAGAGTTGCAGACCACTGACCTGCATGTAGGGCTGCGGGTAGGGTTGTTGCGGGTAGCCCTGGTCGGGAGGCGGCGGGCCACCTGGGTACCCCATGGGCGGCGGACCCCCTTGAGGGTTCATGGGAGGGTTCGAGACCTCGGAATAGGCTGGGGGCGGAGGTTTGCCCAGGCTGGGGTCTGTTTCTGAAAGGTAGAAAGGGAACAGGCAGCCATCAACAAGAGTTCTCTCTCTCTCCCTCCAGCTCTCTGCGTGTCTCTCTCCCTCCATCTCTCTGTCTCTGTCTGTCTGTCTCTGTCTCTCTCCATCTCCCTTCTTCCATCTCTTTTCCATTCCACCTCTCTCTTATTATTAAAGTTGTATTCATTGATGCTCCTTTCAAAAATACTTTTCCACTGTGAATGTCTTGATTAGTATTAGTGCTAATGTGTCTGTGTGTGTGTGTGTGTGTGTGTGTGTGTGTGTGTGTGTGAGAGAGAGAGAGAGAGAGAGAGAGAGAGAGAGAGAGAGACAGAGAGAGACAGAGACAGAGACAGAGACACAGAGAGAGACAGAGACAGAGCGACAGACACAGAGACAGACAGAGACACAGAGAGAGACACAGACAGAGAGATTGACTGACTAGTAACTGATCAAACCGTATTTCTCAACGGTGAAGATATTAGCACACAGTTCGACTTTCTCTCTCTCTCTCTCTCTCTCTCTCTTTTCTCTCTCTCATAACGGTCAATTAGACATGCTAGTGGTTTGATCAACTGAAGAGGTAAACAGGGCGAGAGAGGAGAGAGGGAGAAAGAGAGAAGGTTGGGGGGGGGGGGGGGGGGGGGGAAATGCGGGGTGGGGAGAGGAACCAGGTGATGGGGTTGGAAGGGAGGTTCATGACGTGAATACGCTATTACAGAAGCAGGTGGCCGGGTTAAAGTTGGCCGTTGGTGACTCGGTCCTGGAGTGGAAGTCCAGAGGCGAGGCGAGTCAACGGTACCCTAACACCGTACAGACTGGCCTGCAACCAAACCTCCCTAGCTCGAGCCATCTCTGGAGCGTGCAGTGTTAAACCAAGTAAAAATAGCTTGTCATCTCCTCGTCAACTCAATGCCTTGTTGTAGTTGTGTGGAAACACACACACACACACACACACACACACACACACAGCTAAAGACTGATACAGAAATTACGACCACTGATAATTATGACAAATGATTAACCCTCCCCCGCCCCCACTAACCCCCCCCCCCCCCCCCACCCCCCAGCCATACCGACCCACGATTTTTTTGATTTTTTTTTATCACAAATAAGCAGATCCGGGAATTTTTTTTTCTTTCTTTCTTTTTTTTCTTTAAAAATAAATAAAAAATCTCTTCTTTTTAAGACATACTTCTGGCCGGTTCTTCCCGCAGTGTCTGCCGGGGAGACGATCGACCACACGCCAATCGTTACAGATTCTCCGGCCATTTACAGCGAACGGGGTTGTAGATCTTCGATGCTGACGTTAAAACTGCCAGCTCAGCGCGGCTCCGTTTTATATAGTTTGGCCGGGCGATGCAGTTTCCGAAATCGCCGCCGTCGCCGCCAGTGAGCCTCCTTCTGATCGACACCACAGGAAACGGGGGACATGACACTCCATGCACTCCGTGCAAAGTTCCAAAGGCTGCCGCAGACGCAGGTGTCACTGTGAGCCGGTTTGGCCTAGCGGTAAGGCTGGTAAGCAGGGGGACCTCGGTTCGAATCTGCTTCGGTTCTCCTTTCACTTCAAAGGTTGTGATCTGTGGACACTGTCCTTGTGACTTTGCCCCTCACAATTATGAAACATTAAAATGGCTCTCATTGCTGCCCACCTTAATGCAGAAGTCATCCTGGTGGTGACAGTGTAGCGATAGGTATATAATCTCCCTCTCCCCCCCACCTTCATACCCCCTTCCCCCCTTCTCTCCGTCCCTAATAAGCCTTGTGGTTTTTGTGGACGTTAAGCATCATGTTTACTTACTTACAGGTGTCACGGTCATTCCGCCAAAAGTGCAGGTGGCAGGTTACAGCTAAGCGCGCTTGCACCCTACGCATGTGTGTGTGACGAGACATGGTGCATGGCTGTATGATGTACACAGAACGCGCCGACTGAGACGGCAGCAGTTTCACGTGGCACCAGCCATGTAACAACCAAACAGCGCTGTAAGTACACCACTTCAGTGGATATTCAAAAACGCGCTATTAAAAGCTAGTCACTCATTTAGGATCACTGCTCGAACAGCGCTTTACAAAAGCGATCAACAACATCAACAACAACACGCCACAGCCCAGGCCGCATAACAGCAAAGCTTGAAGATTTCTGTGGAGTGGCTCTGTGTGCGAGATCAAAGCCACGCCAGGCAACGTTGCGAGGCAACAAGCAACGCGTGTGGAAGGTTCAAGCTCAATGTTGCCGTTCCGTTATGTCCACAAAGACCGTAAGGACTATTAACAGCGACGGGGGTGCCTAGGATCAGAGGACGGCCACCTCGACTTTCACACAGCTCCTGAGCTCTGTGTGAAAAGGATAAGACCTGTTCTAAACGAAGAGCTGTTGCAGATAAGCCCTGTTCTAAACGAAGAGCTGTTGCTGGGAGCCGGTTTGGCCTAGCGGTAAGGCGTTAAGTTGGTAAGCGGAAGGACCTCGGTTCGATACCGCTTCGGCTCTCCTTTCTCTTCAAAAAGGTTGTGGTTTGTGGACACTGTCCTGTGACTTTGTCCATCACTTCCTACTGAAACATTAAAATGGCTCTCATCGCTGCCCATCTTAATGCAGGAATCATTCTGGTGGTGACAGAGTAGCGATAGGTTATATAATCTCTCCCCCCCCCCCCCATACCCATCCCCCCCTTCTCCCCGTCCCTGATAAGCCTTATGGTTTCTGTGGACGTTAAGCACCATGTTTACTTACTTACTAGGACGGCCACCTCGACTTTCACACAGCTCCTGAGTTCTGTGTGGAAAGGATAAGACCTGTTCTAAACGAAGAGCTGTTGCAGGTAAGCCTTCTTCTAAACGAAGAGCTGTTGCAGGTAAGCCCTCTTCTAAACGAAGAGCTGTTGCAGACAAGCCCTGTTCTAAACGAAGAGCTGTTGCAGGTAAGCCCTGTTCTAAACGAAGAGCTGTTGCAGGTAAGCCCTGTTCTAAATGAAGAGCTGTTGCATAGTTCGGGAACTGTGTGAGAGTCGAGATGGACGTCCTGGGCTGTCCGTCCTAACGAGCCTTCTGGTTTCCGTGGACGTAAAGAATTATTGAACCGTGCTTCGGCATTGGTCACAACTTGTCCCTAATATGTCAACTGACATCTGACGACATTAAGCAACACTTCACCAGAGCTGTTGCAGATAAGCCCTGTTCTAAACGAAGAGCTGTTGCAGCCAATCACAACGCAGACCAACAGTCAGCACGGGATTACACAATGGCGGACACACAGAGTAAAGCTTCATGACCCGTGCCTACCCGCACACAGACAGTATGTAATGCTTTGTGGCGCGTGTTTACGTGCGAAGATCCAGTATGTAACAGGCCTACTTAAATGACGAGTGTTTACGCGCACAGACACAGTATGAAACAGGCCTACTTAAATAACGAGCGTTTATGTGCACAGATAGAGCATGTAACAGGCCTACTTAAATAACGAGCGTTTATGTGCACAGACACAGCATGTAACAGGCCTACTTAAATAACGAGCGTTTATGTGCACAGATACAGCATGTAACAGGCCCACTTAAATAACGAGCGTTTACGTGCACAGATACAGCATGTAACAGGCCTACTTAAATAACGAGCGTTTATGTGCACAGATACAGCATGTAACAGGCCCACTTAAATAACGAGCGTTTATGTGCACAGACCCAGCATGTAACAGGCCTACTTAAATAACGAGCGTTTATGTGCACAGATACAGCATGTAACAGGCCTACTTAAATAACGAGCGTTTATGTGCACAGATACAGCATGTAACAGGCCTACTTAAACAACGAGCGTTTATGTGCACAGACACAGCATGTAACAGGCCTACTTAAATAACGAGCGTTTATGTGCACAGATACAGCATGTAACAGGCCTACTTTAACGAGCGTTTATGTGCACAGACACAGTATGGAACAGGCGTACGTAAGTGACGAGTGTTTATGCGCACAGACATAGTAGGAAACAGGCGTACTTAAATAACGAGTGTTTACGCGCCCAGACACAGTATGGAACAGTTTACGACGCGTGTCTGGGGCACTGAGCTGGAAAGACATCTGTACAGACACAACAAGGATTGCGTGCACAGACACAACACGTAACAGGCCTACTTAAATGACACGTTTTAACGCGCACACGGGTTATGGTTTCTGTGGACGTTAAGCACCATGTTTACTTACTTACTTACGCGCACAGACACAGAATGAAACAGGCCTACTTAAATAACAAGCGTTTATGTGCACACAGTATGAAACGGGCCTACTTAAATAACAAGCGTTTATGTGCACACAGTATGAAACGGGCCTACTTAAATAACAAGCGTTTATGTGCACACAGTATGAAACGGGCCTACTTAAAAAACCGCTTTTTGTAAATTTTGCCCACAAAAAAACAAAATATAAACGGGCCTATTAAATAACAAAGGAAAATTTTTAAAAAAATTTTGGGTATGAAACGGGGCCTATTTCCCGGACGGTGTTTACCGCCGGAAAAGGTTCCAGGCGAGATCAAAAAAACACAAATTTCCTAAAAGGGAGGGAGGTGGAGCTGGCCCCTTAAAGTTGAAGAAGAGCTAGAAAGGGGTCGGGTTACGGAAGACCCGGGGGCGGGGGGTGGGCTGGCCCCTTAAAGGTTCCCCAGAAGAAATCATGGGGGGGGAGTTGGGCTGGGCTGCGAAAGTTGGACCTTTTTTCGCTTCAGTTGGGCTCCCCAAGCACGGCAGTTAAACAAAAAAGGGGCAATGCACTAGTCGCTGGGCAATGGCGGGGGGCCCGTTTTAAAATTCCATTGTTTTTGGCGGGGGTCCAAAGGTCTCTCCCCGGGATTTTTTTGGGCGGCATTCGCGGTCGGGCCCCTTTCCCCCTTTCTTTCCCCCCCCCCCCCCCCCCCCACCCCCCCCCCCCCCCCCCCCGTCCCTAATAAGCCTTCCTTGTGGGGGCGTAAAGCAAAATGTTTGACCGCTGCCAGCATGGAACAGTTTACGACGCGTGTCTGGGGCACGGAGCTAGAAAGACATCTATCTAGCCGAGTGGTCTGGAGGCACGCTGTCTCTCGCTGTGTCGGCAGCCCAGCAGATAAAGACCTCCCTGCTGCCCAGTGGGTCCACTCACCGCAACGGCCGTGTATCAGCTGGAACACAACGACTGCCGCCAGACAGGATTTCCCAGCAAGCAACAAACCGGAAAGAGAATAGTATCCTGTCGCTCTGTCTCCCCTCTCTCTCCACACACACAACACCACACACACAACACACACACAACCCACCCACCCGGAGCCCCCCCTCCCCCCCCCCCCAAAACTCCCCAATACCCCACGACCCTTTCTCTCTCTCGCGCGCCCCAAACCCCCACCACCCAACTTTTTCTCTCTTTTTATTTTTTAATTTTTTTTTTTTGTTTTATTTTTATATGCTGTATTTTCAAACCCTTTTGTAAAAATATTTAACTGTGAATTCTTGGTTTTAAGTACGTACAAGGGCAAATGTGAGTCGCCTTTGTCTTTTCACCGTTGAGAAAAAAAGTTAAATCAATCAATCTCTCTCTCTCTCTCTCTCCTCTCTCTCTCTCTCTTTTTTTATAAATTATTATATATCCTTGAAAATTTTATCTCTTCTTTTCTTCTCTCTCTCTCTCTCTCTCACACACACACACAACAACAAAACCCAAAAGAGTGCGCAAGAAGAATGGTATTTGGGAGGGGGGGGGGGGGTGGGGGGAAGGGGACTTGTGAGTGTATTTCACCACTTGCATGCAGACCCACTAAACTAAGGACCTCGCGGATCCAGACAACAAGCGCGGAATTAAGCAACCAATTAAGGCCCCAGTCACTGCCGTCATGTGGACCAGCTATTGCGCCATAAACCCTCCCGAGTGAGCTGGCTGTAAACCAACCCCTATCGACGTCGCTCGGAACTGAGGAAAACTGCGACGTGTTACTAGTAATCAATAGCACTGGCCCCGGCTCTCGTCATAAACAGACCCGGTGTTTACCGCTAAAACACGGGTCCTACAATTATTGTCTCGTTGGAATTTACACAGTCGCGGAACCAGGTCCTGATTTATCAATCAAGGAGGGAGACGGGGAGAGAGAGAGAAGGGGGAGGAGGGGGGGGGGGGGTAGGGGAGAGAGAAGGAGAGAAGAGGAAAGAAAAAGAAGAAGGAGAAGCAGAGAGAAAACAGACGACAGAGACAGAGCAGGAGCAGACAGAAGGACCGACAGACAGGAGAAGTAAAGATGATGATAGTTATAAAAACGACAGAAGGGACAGAGAAAAGAGGGACAGAAAGAAGGGGAGACAGACAGTGAGACAGAGACAGAGACAGACAGACAGACAGAAGCAACATCCTTCCTAGGTATCTCATACTCTCAGAGTGGTTGTGTTTGTCTCTCAGCTCTGCTGTTGTTGCAATTTTCGTCTCGCTGAACTTTCTTCTGTTATGGATTTTTTTTCTTCTTGCTCTTATTTCAGCCTATGTCGGGCACTGGAGCCTTCCTCTTCGCCCCGTTCTCCTTCTGCTCGTGTAGATTCGATCTGTACCTGGAAGCCAATTACCTATACCGAGCACAAAAAGACTCGGGTACTCGAGCAGGCAGTCCGTGAACCAGGAGCCAGTCTTGCTGGCCTTAGCCAAAGCAAGGAGCTGTCTACTGTTGCTGATGGCTGATGCCGCACGCTGACGATAATGATTAGCGACTTAGGGTTAAAGTACCCACCACAATGAATTACTGCTTTAGCGCATTCAAAAAATTAAAATCACACACACACACACATGCACACCTACACACGCACATGCACCCCCCCCCCCCACACACACACACATACACACAAAAAAGAAAAACACACAGCACACCCACACACGCACGCACACAACACACATGCACACACACGCATGCACACCTACACACGCACACACATGCACACCCACTCACACACACCACACATACACACATGCACCCCCACACACACAAACACACACACACACACACACACACACACACACACACACACACCCCCACAACCACAAGAAGAAAACCCTCGGCTTCTCCTCGAGCAGGTAATCCCAAAACCAAAAATCACAGGATAAAACACAAAAGTTTCATTAAAATTAGAACGCTCTTTCTCCTAGGGACAAGACAAAAGAACCTGCTTGCCAGTTTGATTTTTTTGGAACACACTCCTTCTGCTGGACAACGAACAAACAGGCAGGGTGCAAAAAAAAAAAAACAGAAAAAAAAGAAAGAAAGAAAGGAGGAAACGAAAATGGCAGACAACACATCGCCAGTTCGC
>JABMCL010000059.1:1302500-1325000 GCA_018857735.1 Alviniconcha marisindica
ACCGCACGGGAAGTGGCGCTGTAACAGTACAAACTGCATTCAATCTTGAAAACATGAACATTTAAAGAATATGTAGGCACCTAGCCGGGGCCTGTATGGGTTAGGCACTCTTAAGTACCCATTATTATGTTACAGTCGTCTTGGTGTGACCCCGTGCGGCTGACAGGATGTTACCATCTAATTACTAACTAATTACGATTATAACTGCATGCCAATGCGGCCTGAACCACACCGCACAGTAGCTAGCGTGGGGCGCACAAAGCCAAGCCGACGACAGGCGTGTTTGATGTCAATGGTTTCGCAACTCAAGTTCCGGCAGCACTCTGCTCTCTGTCTGCCTGTCTGTCTGTCTGTCCCTCTTCTCTCTTTCTCCACCCTCTCTCCCTTTCCCCTCTCCCTCCTCTAGCTCTCTCTCTCTCTCTGCCCCCATCTCTCTTTCCTCTCTCCCTCCTCTAGGTCTCTCTCTCTCTCTGCCCCCATCTCTCTTTCCTCTCTCCCTCCTCTAGCTCTCTCTCTCTGCCCCCATCTCTCTTTCCTCTCTCCCTCCTCTAGCTCTCTCTCTCTGCCCCCATCTCTCTTTCCTCTCTCCCTCCTCTAGCTCTCTCTCTCTGCCCCCATCTCTCTTTCCTCTCTCCCTCCTCTAGCTCTCTCTCTCTGCCCCCATCTCTCTTTCCTCTCTCCCTCCTCTAGCTCTCTCTCTCTGCCCCCATCTCTCTTTCCTCTCTCCCTCCTCTAGCTCTCTCTCTGCCCCCATCTCTCTTTCCTCTCTCCCTCCTCTAGCTTTTCTTTTCCCCCTCCTCTTCCTCTCTCCCTCCTCTAGCTCTCTCTCTCTGCCCCCATCTCTCTTTCCCTCTCTCCCTCCTCTAGCTCTCTCTCTCTGCCCCCATCTCTCTTTCCTCTCTCCCTCCTCTAGCTCTCTCTCTCTGCCCCCATCTCTTTTTCTTCCTCTCTCCCTCCTCTAGCTCTCTCTCCCTCTCTCTTCCTCTCTCCCTCCTCTAGCTCTCTCTGCCCCCATCTCTCTTTCCTCTCTCCCTCCTCTAGCTCTCTCTCTGCCCCTCTCTTTCTTTTCTCCCCCTCTCTTCCTTCCTCTAGCTCTCGCTCTGCCCCCATATCTCTCTTTCCTCTCTCTCTCCCCTCCTTCTCCTTTCTCACTCTTCCTCTCCCTCTCTGAGATATTCATTCTTCTGTCGCTTTCTTTTATTCGTAAAATGATTTTGTAATTCTCTCTCTCTCTCTCTCTCCCCTTGAAAATTCAGATTTGTATTTATCTTACTTTGCTGATTTCGTATGTTGCGAAGATTTAGACAGTAATAGTTTTTTGTTCTGTTCTTAAGATGTATTTTAGTTTGCCGCAATTATTTGTATGGTTTGACGTATTGAGTGTTGCTGTGTTTGTCACCAGGGACATAATTATTTGTAAAAAAGCCGACTTGTGCTTAAATCTTTATCCTTGTGTAATAAAGTATTCTCTTCTCTCTCTCTCTCTCCCCTATCTGACCATCTTCTCGCTCTCTCCCCTCTCTCTTTCCTCTTTCTCTCCTCCCCCCCCCCCCCCTCTCACTCAGTTACCACAAGGCCATTCAACTTTGTCCTGCATAAGTTCCGTTTTAGCATGTAAACATGCACACACACACCCACCTCCCACACCACTTAGATGCACCTTTAATTCATCTCAGTAGCACACACGACACTCACTCATGCACTGATGCACGCTCCTCTCCGCTCTGTCTCTTGTCTGTCTGTCTGCCTGTCTGTCTCTCTCTGGCATTCATGATGCACACACACACACACACACGCACACACACACGCACACTGATGAACACACACACACACATCGTAGGCGCGCACGCACACACTGACACACACATCGTAGGCGCGCGCGCAAGCACGCACGCACGCACGCACGCACACACACACACACACACGCACGCACACACACAAACACATGAAACGCTGGCGCACACGCACACTGGCTGATACTGATGACACACTCACACACATAGACGTAAGCACACCTGCAAACGCACACACCTGGCGTACGCACGCACGCACGCAACAAACGAGATGTCCGTGTCTGTTCAGTCGCTGTCAGTGACATATAACAACTTGAACAAGATGTCAGTGTCTCAGTCAAGTGTTCGGCGATGTCAGTGACACACAACAATCAAGATGTCGGTGTCTGTTCCGACATGTCCAGTGACACGCAAAAACAAACGGAAAACAACAACAAAAACGACAAGATGTCGGTGTCTGTTCCGACATGTCCAGTGACACGCAAAAACAAACGGAAAACAACAACAACAAAAACGACAAGATGTCGGTGTCTGTTCATGTCCAGTGACACGCAAAAACAAACGGAAAACAACAACAACAAAAACGACAAGATGTCGGTGTCTGTTCCGACATGTCCAGTGACACGCAAAAACAAACGGCGGAAAAAAAACAAAAACAAAAACGACAAGATGTCGGTGTCTGTTCGATGTCCAGTGACTGACACACAACAAACAAGATGTCAGAGTCTTGTCAATGTCATTGACACGCAGCAACACAAGCTGCGCCGGCTCTGGCCACTGTCAAAATTATTCTGCGTGACCTCACTGTGACTTCCGAGTCGGTCAGTGACTGACTATCACTGTATCAGCTCTGACGCATCAGGGACCAACCACTTGCGTCAACATGGCATCCGTACCAACAGAGACCTAGCTCACAGTAGTTGGTGAGACCCTTACTCCCTACGAATACGATCGATCATCTGCGTATAATCACTCAGTCCCTGTGGCGGCCTTGAGCTACGATTGAGAGAGAGAGAGAGAGAGAGAGAGAGAGAGAGAGAAAGCTTATTCTAACACGATCTCCGACTCGGTCAAACCTCACCATCTCACTCATTTTCAGTCTCAAGTGGACCTCCCCATCAGACCCACTGTATGAGACGGCTGAGTTATCTTGGCAGATGGGTTTGGAGAATCTCTGGAATTTCCGTCAGTCTGGCACCGTGTCTAATAAATGCCTCGGACACATGCTTATACGATAATAGATCGAAAGCCGGAACAGTGCCCAAAAGTGCCGCTTCACGGTTCGTCACATTGTGTACACTGACTTGAAACCATTGATTTCATTCACAATCAGTGGTCGTAAACACGGACACTGAATAACACACACACACACACACACACACACACACACACACGCACAAAACCGAAGCTTTACTCTGAGGGAAGGTCCTGGAGCTAATAGAGAGAGTGGCGAGCGCCGGCACACACGCACTTGCAATGGCCAATGCAAAAACAGTCTGTTCAGCATGGAACAGCGAGCTCAGCACAACTGCAGCGCGCCACGGGGAAACAAGGAGCGAAGGCAAAGCAGTGACCGACTCTTGTCGCCACACCGCTCTCGTTCACACGACAAGGCAATTTTGGGACAAATAACATCATTTCCAGGCTTCTTTGACGATTCCGAACAACGCTGAAACGACTTACCTTTCGTATCCGACATCGTGTGGCTCAGGCTTGTTGACAAAACAGCGGAATGCCTCAAGCTTTCTGATTCGGGACTTTTTTTTTGAAGGGCTTTGCGTGAAGACTGAACCGTACGGGAAGTGGCGCTGTACCAGTACTCGTTGGGGTCTGTGTAGGTGCTTTTGTTGTTGGCGTGAACCAGTTTGGGTTAGTGGCCGTCGCGCGTCACTCGCTGACTGCCGCGAAACTCGCGCGGGGCAGTAGAGGTGGCAGCGGTAAGGAGGCGGTTGGAAATTTATGGGCGGATATTTTAAACGCCATATTCAAGACATCAGGCACTCTCTGCTACTCTCTCTTCGGCTTCAAAAGTCAACTCAAGACATTTCTCTTCTCAGAATATTTCAGTTAAACCACAGTGTCCTTCACTCCCATCAGTCTGTACAGTGTCAGTGTCAGCACGGTGTGTGTGTGTGTGTGTGTGTGTGTGTGTGTGTGTGTGTGTGTGTGTGCATCTTTTGCATAATTATGCTTGAACACTTGTCGATATATAAAATTAAAAAAATTGGATAACATTTTCCATCTCGATGTGCATGCTTGTTCAGCGCTTTGAGCCGTAGGGTAGGCGGTTTACAAATTTCCATTATTAATATTATATTGGGTCACAACTATCATCAGAATCATCCAAACTGAATCATCTCCTCAGTCAAGCGAATAAAGCGAAGATTTTCAACCGAAATGTGAGTTTCATCACATTTGTGTCTTTCAGTATGCAGTATGCCGCGCCACTCAGTGAATGACCGTTTGGTCTAGATCTACCGCTGAGTTTCCGAGTAACACCGTGCACGCTTCCTCCGTGCTGGTGTCGGAAAATCGGCAATGTCTACTTTTACCCCCGTCGGTTTGTGGCCGTCCTCAAATGGTATGAAAATGTGTGTGTGTGTGTGTGTGTGTCTGTGGACGGAATGAACTTGAAGTATGCACAACGTTGGCATATCCACATGGTTCATTCCGTACTATGCCAGTGCTATACACGCACACACGCATCCTCAAACCACTCGAGGATAGCGAACCGACGGGGCTAAAAGTGGATATTGCCGGAAAATCGGCTGATTGCGGATGGTGTACTGACAACTCACCTTAAGTACAGACTGTAATCAAACTCACTTTTGTTGCAAATTCAGTGGCTTCATTCCGGCAAGATATGGCTCAGTGTTTCAGTGATTGATTTGAATGATATTTGTGACCCAAGATGGCACTTAAATGTTCCAGGAATTTCCGACCGGCGCCTCCCGTGGCAGCGACCTGCTCAAATTAGAGTACTGTAATGCCTGGGCAGGGGTACTACAACTAGTGACAAGTGTGGCCGTGTCAGTCTTTGGTCTGGGGTCCGGGACGAAGGGGCTACTAGAGATAGATTCCGCTTCGGTACACCGGCCAGTCAGTGTTGCATGGCCCGTATCGTACCAAACTCACACAGGCCATAGAGTTGATGGTAAAGTAAGTAAGTAAACATCATTGGTCAGTGCTTGACGTCCACAGAAACCATAGCTTATTAGGGACCGGGAGATGGGGGGTGGGGGGTGGGGGATGGAGGTTCAGGGAGAGGGGGATTATATACCTATTGCAACACTGTCACCACCAGAATGACTTCTGCATTAACGGGTAGGCCGGAGCGATGAGAGCCATTTTTAATGTTTCATAACTGTCGGTGAGGGACAAAGTCACTGACAAGACATCCCCCACAGACCACAACTTTTGAAGTGAAAGGAGAGTCGAAGCAGATTCCGAACCGAGGTCCCTCTGCTTACCAGCCTAACGCCTTACCGCTAGGCCAAACCGGCTCCCGGACGATAAAGCCTTTCTGGCCTCTCTATGTACAGGCGGCCAAGACGGACGGGTGCCGGAAAGCGAGGCTTGGCGAAGTGTCAGTCCGTCACGTGCGAGTCAGTCCGGTTTCGGTCCTCCGGCGTGTCACATAGTGGTAGCTGTGGTAGCTGCAATCGAATTAACATGTTTGTGTGCGGCTGTCACTGACTGTGTGTGTCGGTTAAGTGTGTGTGTGTGTGTGTGTGTGTGTGTGTGTGTGTGTGTGTGTGTGTGTGTGTGTGTGTGTGTGTGTGTGTGTATCAGGTTGTCACAGACAATGTCAGTGTGTGTGTGTGTGTGTGTGTGTGTTGTGTGTGTGTGTGTGTGTGTGTGGTGTGTGTGTGTGTGTGTGTGTAACAGTCACACAATGTCAGTGTGTGTGTGTGTGTGTGTGTGTGTGTGTGTGTGTGTGTGTGTGTGTGTGTTGTGTGTGTTGTGTGTGTTGTGTGTGTGTGTGTGTGTGTGTGTGTGTGTGTGTGTGTGTGTGTGAGTGTGTGTGTGTGTGTCAGAGTGTGTGTGTGTGCACGCGCGCAGTGATAATTTTTTTTTTTTAAAGGATAAACAACAGCATCAACAACAGCAAGAGAAAACAAATAAACAAACTGAGAAGACGAAGAAGCTGAAGAAAATACAACAACAAAAAACGAAGAAAAGCCGCAGCATCTCTCCGTGAAAAATAGGCGCAAAAGCGTGAAACAACTCACAGCAACACCGCTAAACTCACTCAACCAAGGCCAAACAGTGCACATGCATCGAGATACGGCACGTGAAAAACGTTGTGAACACACACACACACACACACACACGCACACACACACACTCTCTCTCTCTCACACACACACACACACACACTGCACACACACACACACACACACACACACACTCTGAAACACACTACATTGTGACAACCCGTGTCACACACACACACACACGCACGCACGCACGCACACTCACACACACACACACACACACTGACACATACACACGCACGCACGCACAACCGAAGACTGAAGCTGCAGCGTCAGCGGCTGGTACTGAATTCTGACACTGACTGGTCAGTCAGCAGTCAGTCCTGACCGGCCGGAGTCAAGTCAGTCGACTGCACTAATCTAATGGCACGTGTTTGCTGAAGCTGATTTCCCCACGTATTTGTCACGGTAGCCGTGTCACCATAAAACTCACGGTAATTCCGTCTGTGTACAGTATACATACGTCCATGAACGAAATTTGATTCCGATGTTTCTGCTCATTTGTAGGACCTGTGTGTGTGTGTGTGTGTGTGTGTGTGTGTGTGTGTGTGTGTGTGTGTGTGTGGTGTGTGTGTGTGTGTGTTGTGTGTGTTGTGGTGTGTGTGTGTGTGTGTCAGTGTGTGTGTGTAACTGAGAGAGAAGACAAGAAACAAACAGACAGACGACAGAAGACAGAGAAGGGGGGGGGGGTTGTGCGTATTCACAACGTTTTCACGTACCATGTCTGGATGCACGTGCGCTGTTTGGCCTTGGTTGAATGACTGAGTTAATTAACGGTGTTGCACTGAGTTGCGGTTTCACGTTGTTGTTTTTTGTTCTGTTATTTGTTTGTATGTTTTTGTTTTTTTTGTTTTTTGTTTTCTTCTTTTTAATGATTATGACTTGGGTAAATGACAAAGGGTTTTCTCCAAGGCTTCGTATGAAAATGAACCGTCACACTCGCTCGGACTGTGCCGCTGTTTTGTATTCCGACTGACAAAATCCGTAAACGGAATCTCAGCCGTCGAAACCCGAATCAGTACCATTCCGCACCGGGCCTCATCGCTCAGCATCCGCGCTTGTGGCGAGGCAAAGTCAAGGCCGTAGCCACCGATCTGAAGACACACACTCACATTTTGGGCTCGGAAAGCCGTGGTTCATTAGCTTCAGCCAATCACATCGGAGCTTTCCTCTCAGCCAGCGAGACCGCTGCCACCACGCGCGCACAGTACGTGGGTTCATTCCCCGAACAAGGCAGAGGCTTTACTACGTCACGCTGCTCTATTTTGCAGCTTACAAATAACCCGAAAACTCTGCGTGGAAGGGAGAATGCATAAAAAACAGGCCCAATCAATACGATCCCCTCCCACTCCCCGTTTTCTCCATCCAGGCAAACAAGGTACGTGATGGCCGGTTTGGCCTAGCGGTAAGGCTTTGGCTGGTAAGCAGCCGAAGGACCTCGGTTCGAAACTGCTTCGGCTCTCTTGAAGTTTCTCTTCAGAAGTTGTGGTCTGTGGACACTGTCTTGTGACTTTGTCCCTCACAATTACGAAACATTAAAATGGCTCTCATCGTTGCCCATCTTATCGCAGGTATCATTCTGGTGGCGACAGTGTAGCGATACTGAGGTATAGTATCCTCCCTCTCCGCCCACCTCCATACCCTTTATCAGTGGTTTCTGTGGACGATAAGCACCATGTTTACTTACTTTACTTACTCCTCACTTTCTCCACCCCCGCTCCGGCCGCCTTCCAGGCAAGCAAGGTACATGATGGTCGTGCCTGCGAGCCGGTTTGGCCTAGCGGTAAGGCGTTAGGCTGGTCCTGAAGCACTGAGAAGGACATCGGTTCAAATCTGCTTCGGCCGCTCTCCTTTCTCTTCAAAAGTTGTGGTCTGTGGACGCTGTCTTGTGACTTTGTCAGTCCCTCACAATTACGAAACTGACATTAAAATGGCTCTCCTCGTTGCCCATCTTAATGCAGAAGTCATTCTGGTGGTGACAGCCGCGTAGCGATAGGTATGTAATCTCCCTCTTCCCCCATCTCCATACCCTCTTCCCCCCCCCCCCCTCCACCCCCCCACCCCCACCCCCTCTCCCCGTCCCAACTGAAATAAGCCTCATGGTTTCTGTGGATGTTAAGCACCATGTTTACTTACATCTCCATACTCATCCCCCCCTTCTCCCCGTCCCCAATAAGCCTCATGGTTTCTGTGGACGTTAACACCATGTTTACTTACTTAGGCCGTGCCAATGATTGCTGTCAGTTATTTGCCAGTGACCTGGCACAGTGAGAAGCCGAACCACCGGAACAGGCTGCGTGCGGCTAGTCCGCAGTGTTTCTTCTTCTTCTTCTTTTTAAAGTGTGTGTCAGTGTTGTTTAGGGTCGGAGGGGGGGGGGGTCTTTAGTGTCACTGTATGAGGAGACTGAGGTGTGGGTACACAATCAAAGAGTGTTCTACACTGTACTCTTTAGTGTCACTGTCAAAGAGAGTTCCACACTCCTTAGTGTCACTGAGGAGACTGAGGTGTGGGTACACAATCAAAGAGTGTTCTGCACTGTACTCTTTAGTCTCACTGACTCAGTGAGGAGACTGAGGTGTGGCCGGTACATAATCAAAGAGTGTTCTACACTCTACTCAAGTTAGTGTCACTGTCAAAGAGAGTTCTGCACTCGTCAAGTTAGTGTCACTGAGGAGACTGAGATGTGGGTACATAATGAAAGAGTGTTCTACATTCTTTAGTGTCGCTGAGGTGTGTGTGTATAATAATGAAAGAGAGTTCCACACTCGTTAGTGTCACTTAGGAGTGAGGTGTGGGTACATAATCAAAGAGTGTTCTACACTCTTTAGTGCCACTGATGAGGCTGAGGTGTGTGTGTGTGTGTGTGTGTGTGTGTGTGTGTGTGTGTGTGTGTGTGTGTGTGTGTGGAGTGTGTGTGTGTTGTGTGTGTGTGTGTGTGTGTGTAGGTGTGTGTGTGTGTGTGTGTGTGAGTGTGTGTGAGTGTGTGTGTGTGAGTGTGTGTGTGGTGTGTGTGTGTGTGTGTGTGTGTGTGTGTGTGTGTGTGTAGTGTGTGTGTGTGTGTGTGTGTGTGTGTGTGTGTGTGAGTGTGGTGTGTGTGTGTGTGTGTGTTGTGTGTTGTGTGTGTGTGTGTGTGTGAGTGTGTGTGTGTGTGTGTGTGTGTGTGTGTGTGTGTGTGGTGTGTGTGTGTGTGTGTGTGTGTGTGTGTGTGTGTGTGTGTGTGTGTGTGTGTGTGTGTGTGTGTGGTGTGTGTGTGTGTGTGTGTGTGTGTGTGTGTGTGTGTGTGAGTGTGTGTGTGTGTGTGTGTGTGTGTGTGTGTATAATCAAAGAGAGTTCCACTCTCGTTAGTTTTAGTTAGGAGACTGAGGTGCGGGTACATAATCAAAGAGAATTCCACACTCGTTAGTGTCACTGAGGAGACTGAGGTGTGGGTACATAATCAAAGAGTGTTCCACACTCGTTAGTGTCACAGTGAGATTATCAAGGGCAAATGTTTGGTGCTCTTCAGGTTTATGTGTTGCGAAATAATACAGCACTTACGTCTGATTTCCTTTACACTGGTCGCAACAGCCCTACAGCCGAGGTGCACGACGCAAGATCAGGGAAGTAACTCTTCACAGGGCTGACGACACAGTCTCGCCAAGAGTTCTAACGCTTGTCTTGAAGTCGCTTTTTCCATCGGCGCTCAAATTCAATAGCTACGTACCCCCTCCCCCCCCCCCCCCCCCCCCCCCCCCCCCCCACACACACACACGTATACACACAACACACACACACACACACGTACACACACACACACGTACACACACACACACACACACACACACACACACGTACACACACGCACGCACTCACACCCACGCAAGCATGAATGCACACACACACACACACACACACACACACACACACACACACACACACACACACACACACACACACACACACACACACACGTATACACACACACACACACACACACACACAATCGCAGATGAATAGTAAAAAGTGTTTCATATTTTGGCATATAATACACAGACTGAATGACGGCTTTGTAAAGAATACCGGCTGAGCAGTACAAGAGAACCGGACTGTCCTGAAAATGACCATCAATCAAAACTGAACTGGGGAGGGGGGTGATGGTGGCAGAGAAGGGGGGATGTAGATGGAGTTGGGGGGGGGGGGGGGGGGGGGGGGGGGGGGGGGGGGGGAGAATCGGGTTAGTCTGACCTTATGTTCAATTCACCACTTTAATTTTAATAAACATTTTGTCATGGTCATTAAAAGTCGTTTATCGTACGCTCTTATGTTCTTTTCTACATCTTAAAACACCACTTTTTATACATATGAACGAACCATGGTAATCAATCAATACCACTTTTTATGCATATGAACGAACCATGGTAATCAATATATGTATAAAAAGTGGTATTTATAAGAGCGCACTATAAACGACTCTCGGTATCCGCAGAAGAGCATATATATATATATATATATATATATATATATATATATTATATATATATATATATATATATATATAATGCAAAGAGCGATTCCAATATATTGCCACTTTAGCCTTAAGGCTTCGTATTGTTTAGGCTACCTACACACATGCATAAAAGAAGGAATCCTTTCGTTGAATCCTTCCTTTGGATAGGTCTTTGGTTTTCGCCGTTTCTACGGTAACAATTCTTCCGGCGCGTACCTCGTGCTTATTATGTTCTGTACTTTCTGCACAATTCAATCCTGAGTCCGTTTTCAGCCATCATTGTCTTCAAAGTCTTTCTGCTTCCGGAGTTCTCCCTTGAGATCTGCCGGGGAGGGCAGCATCCTGGCATCCCCAAGCCTTCATTTGACGTCTTCATTTGACTGTCTGTGGGATTCGGTCCAGAGTCAGTGAAAGGTCATCCTTGTCATCACGCTCTCTTGGCATCCTGGGTTCTTCGCTGAGATCTACAAGGTTTGTCCCTCGATCGCATACATAGGTTGTTGCTGTAAGTAAGTAAACATGTTGCTTTACGTCCACAGAAACCATAAGGCTTATTAGGGACGGGGCTGGTTGTTGCTGTTGTTGTTGATTGCTTTTATATAGCGCTATTCTCCGCTCTCGAGCAGACTCACTGCGCTTGCATGTGATTCTACATGAGTGACTAGCTTTTTATAGCGCGTTTTTGAATAGCCACCGAAGTGGCGTACTTACAGCGCTGGCATGGCTGATGCCACATGAAACTGCTGCCATCTCGGCGCGTTCTGTGTAGACCATACAACCATGCACCATGTCACTTCATGCAAAGCCACATACGTAAGGTGCTATGCGTGTTTAGCTGTAACCTGCCACCTGCATTTTTGGCAGAATGATCGGGGTCTTTTACGTGCTACTGTGACGGGGGTGGAACACGGGGGTGGAACAGATACCGAAATAAGAGTCAGCACAGAAAATAGGTCTTCATTCTTCATGTCTTTAGCACTCAATCCCAAGTCACTGAAATGTCACCCCTGTGTCCTCGCACTCTTTTTGCTTCCTCGGTTCTTCGCAGAGATCCACCAGGGTTGGGTATTGTCTCTGGGTGGCATTCCGAGGTCTTCGTCCTAACCGTCTATAGAATTCAGTCCTAAAGCTGGTGACTCCCAGAGTGTCCGGTCAGTTGGGAAACGCTACAGAAAGAAGCCCCAAGTCAATGTTGAAGTCCTCGCTGTCCTCACCTTCTTTCTAAATCCCGAGTTCTTGGCCGAGATCAATCTCGGGGCTTGTCCCTGCAGGACTTCACTGATGAGTCTTCACTGAAACTGTGTGTAGCACTCAGTCCCACGCCGCTGAAAAAGTAACTCCTTTGCTCACACCCTTTCTACTTCCCGAGTTCTTAGCTGAGCTCTTCCTGGGAGTTGTGGCCACACATGACCAGGTCCTCCTCCTTCTTCTTCTCCTCCTCCTCCTCCTTCTTCTTCTTCTTCTTCTTCTTCTTTCCCCCCTTTTCTTGTTTGTTTTTGTTTGTTTATTCCCCCCCCCACCCAACCCCCACCCCCACCCTTTAAAAAAAAAACATTTTCTATAGACCTCAGTCACCGAAAAAAGCCCTCACACGCTTTCTACTTCCCGTCATCTTCGCTAAGGTCCTCATCGGAGTTGTCCCTGGAAGGCTGCCTGAGGTAGCGGCACTTTTTGAGCTCCTCCCACTGCCGGTCGGACACGGACGGGGCTCCCGGCTTGGCATCCATCAGCTCCTTATGCTCCACACCGTACATGAGGTCCCGCAGCATGTTCTTCATGTCCACGGAGCCTCGGCGACCCCGCAAGTTGCCCATCGTCGGCCTGTTACGCTCGGAGATGGACCCCCACTGCTCGGAGACGGAGCCCCTGCGTCTGACGGGGACGATGCCCGAGAAACTGTGGCTGCGTGCCCGCGGGCTCTCGGGCACGGGCAGGTCAGAGGAGGGGGCGGGAGGGGGGCAGTAGGAGGGGCGCCGGGGCGGGGGCTTGAAGATGGAGGGCAGGCCGATGACGGAGGGCATGGAGTTGCTGCGGGAGCGGCGGACTGGGAGGTTGAGGGACTGCGAGAGCCCAGGCTCCCCGTCCTCCTTCTCCTCCTTCTCCTCCTTCTCCTCGTCCTCCTCGGAGGTGGAGGAGCCCGTGTGGTGAGTGCGAGTCTTCCTCCCTCCTTCCCCGCCACTCCCTCGCTCTCTCAGACCTTGGTCCGCCTCGTCGCTGACGATGATCTGAGGCAAGCCGCTGCACGGCCTCTTCGCTGCTGCTGCTGCCGCTGCCGCTGCCGCTGCAGAAGCCGGCGCCGCGTGCGGATCCGGAAAAGAGCCGGCCGCGCCGGGGACCTCCGTGCTGACCGGCAGCATCACGTTGCTGCCGAACTGAGTCACGAACACGTGCGGCTCGGCATGCCTCAGCGCCGAAGCCCGGAGCTGGGACGACACGGAACCGTCGCTCCCGCCAACGTCCACGGCCTTCCGGCGAGGCAACAGCGCCGCTGGGGAGCTGGGACGCCCCGCCGCCGTTGGACTTCTGCCGCCAGCGCGTGAAGGACTTCCAGCCGGTGAGGGACCTTTGCCGCCAGCACGTGACGGACTGCCTGCCTTCGAGGGACTTTTGCCGCCAGCACGTGACGGACTGCCTGCCTTCGAGGGACTTTTGCCGCCAGCACGTGACGGACTGCCTGCCTTCGAGGGACTTTTGCCGCCAGCACGTGACGGACTTCCTGCCGCCGAAGGACTTCTGTGAGCACGCGACGGACTGCCGCGGGGACTGAGGTCCGCACCTGCATTCCTGGGCCTGTCGCGCTGCGTCGCAGAGGCCTTCCGAAGCTGACCAGCTGACCTCACTCTCTCGCCTCTGGTCGTCGCTGCGGCTGCGTGCAGTCCTGACGGAGGGGACGGGGAGCGGTCAACGGGATGCTGCTGGCAGAGCTGCTTGGCGTCGTGGTGGAGGTTCTTCAGCTGCCGGTCCCGCTCCTTCTCCAGCTGAGTCAGCTCTCGCTGCAAGGCGCTCTGGCAGTGGGCGTTCTTGATGCCCGCGTTCATGCAGGCGCGGGACACGCCCCCCTCGCCCGGGGTGGTCCTGCCGCTGAACTGTCTGTACATGGTCACGTAGGTGGCGAGGGAAACTGCAAGGCGTGGCGCTCTAGGGTGACCGTTACCTAGGGTGACCGTTACCTAGGGTGACCGTTACCTAGGGTGACCGTTACGTGCTAAGGCTTCGCGCCCGAGCTGAAGGCTCCGGAGTCCAGTACTGTGAAGACGCTACACAAAGTCCTTCCAACGAACAGCCAAGGCCCCCAGCATGCGAGAAAAAGATCACGCACACACACGCGTTGAAGATAAGGTAGTTCCTCGGAGTTGGGTGGATTCTGGAAACATCCAATAACCACAGCACGAAAAGAAAGCGTCAGAGTTCGGTGGATTCTGGAAACATCAAATAACCACAGCACGAAAAGAAAGCGTCAGAGTTCGGTGGATTCTGGAAACATCAAATAACCACAGCACGAGAAGAAAGCGTCAGAGTTCGGTGGATTCTCGAAACATCAAATAACCACAGCACGAAAAGAAAGCGTCAGAGTTCGGTGGATTCTGGAAACATCAAATAACCACAGCACGAGAAGAAAGCGTCAGAGTTCGGTGGATTCTCGAAACATCCAATAACCATACCACGAAAAGAAAGCGTCAGAGTTCGGTGGATTCTGGAAACATCAAATAACCACAGCACGAAAAGAAAGCGTTAGAGTTCGGTGGATTCTCGAAATATCAAATAAACACAGCACGAGAAGAAAGCGTCAGAGTTCGGTGTATTCTCGAAACATCCAATAACCACAGCACGAAAAGAAAACGTCGGAGTTTGGTGGATTCTCAAAACATCCAATAACCACAGCACGAAAAGAAAGCGTCAGAGTTCGGTGGATTCTGGAAACATCAAATAACCACAGCACGAGAAGAAAGCGTCAGAGTTCGGTGGATTCTCGAAACATCCAATAACCAAGCACGAAAAGAAGAGCGTCAGAGTTTGGTGGATTCTGGAAACATCAAATAACCACAGCACGAAAAGAAAGCGTCAGAGTTCGGTGGATTCTCGAAAATCAAATAAACACAGCACGAGAAGAAAGCGTCAGAGTTCGGTGATTCTCGAAACATCCAATAACCACAGCACGAAAAGAAACGTCGGAGTTTGGTGGATTCTGGAAACATCAAATAACCACAGCACGAAAAGAAAGCGTCAGAGTTCGGTGGATTCTCGAAACATCAAATAACCACAGCACGAGAAGAAAGCGTCAGAGTTCGGTGGATTCTCGAAACATCCAATAACCACAGCACGAAAAGAAAACGTCGAGTTTGGTGGATTCTCAAAACATCCAATAACCACAGCACGAAAAGAAAGCGTCAGAGTTCGGTGGATTCTGGAAACATCAAATAACCACAGCACGAGAAGAAAGCGTCAGAGTTCGGTGGATTCTCGAAACATCCAATAACCACAGCACGAAAAGAAACGTCGGAGTTTGGTGGATTCTGGAAACATCCAATAACCACAGCACGAAAAGAAAGCGTCAGAGTTCGGTGGATTCTGGAAACATCAAATAACCACAGCACGAGAAGAAAGCGTCAGAGTTCGGTGGATTCTCGAAACATCCAATAACCACAGCACGAAAAGAAGACGTCGGAGTTTGGTGGATTCTGGAAACATCAAATAACCACAGCACGAAAAGAAAGCGTCAGAGTTCGGTGGATTCTGGAAACATCAAATAGACACAGCACGAGATTAGAAAGCGTCAGAGTTCTGGTGGATTCTCGTAACATCCAATACCACAGCACGAAAAGAAAACGTCGGAGTTTGGTGGATTCTCAAAACATCCAATAACCACAGCACGAAAAGAAAGCGTCAGAGTTCGGTGGATTCTGGAAACATCAAATAACCACAGCACGAGAAGAAAGCGTCAGAGTTCGGTGGATTCTCGAAACATCCAATAACCACAGCACGAAAAGAAGACGTCGGAGTTTGGTGGATTCTGGAAACATCAAATAACCACAGCACGAAAAGAAAGCGTGAGAGTATTCAGCGTTTTGAAGTTGGACACTACACAGAAGAGGACGTACCTCAAATTATTGTGGCTTCGTGCACAGTTCTAGGCCAAGGCTGGTGTTGTAACCAACTCTACCAGTGTAGTGAGGAGTTAGAAAGTGGATTGAAACAGATGAGGCGCACGTGCTTGATGACAGTTTAATGAGATGTTCCGAAGTTGCGGTCTGCGAACAACGCAGTGGCTATTGCACAGTTATTCACGTGGAGCATTACTGGTTTCCACCTCAGACAATGGGTTCTAGAGACCGGATTATTGCCGTCAGGCACGAACACTTCTCGGCTGACTTTTGACACAGCCAGTAATCTTTAAAAAAAAAAAAAAAAAAGCTCAGTCGGTGCCAATGGAGTTTGAGATCAGTTTTGACTAAAACCACGAAAAAACACGCCCGTCAGTATTGTAGCACACACACTGTCGTGAATCAGACTTACATCACAATAGTCAAGAGACTAACTAGCCTTGGTCGTTTTGTTTCACGGCAGACGAATTTACGAACAATATGTTTTCAATAATGAATGTCCAGCCAGCTAAAGTGCTTGGGACTTGGAGTCTGAAGAACCACTGTCACCGTGGACACTGTTACAACCTACACGTCAGTGCAGCAGTTTGGTTTCGTAAAGTACCAAACATTACGTTCTCAGCCGATTTGGTAAACAGCCACGTCTTTCAGAGCCTAGTAAGCCGATTTGGTAAACAACCACGTCTTTCAGAGCCTAGTATGCCGATTTGGTAAACAACCACGTCTTTCAGAGCCTAGTAAGCCGATTTGGTAAACAACCACGTCTTTCAGAGCCTAGTAAGCCGATTTGGTAAACAACCACGTCTTTCAGAGCCTAGTAAGCCGATTTGGTAAACAGCCACGTCTTTCAGAGCCTAGTAAGCCGATCGGGTAAACAGTTATTCACGTGGAGCATTACTGATTTCCACCTCAGACAATAGGTTCTGGAGACCGGATTATCGCCGTCAGGCACGAACACTTCTCGGCTGACTTTTGACACAGTCAGTAATCTGAAAAAAAGCTCAGTCGGTGCCAGTGGAGTTTGAGATCAGTTTTGACTAAAACCACAAAGAAACACGCCCGTCAGTATTGTAGCACACACACTGTCGTGAATCAGACTTACATCACAATAGTCAAGAGACTAGCCTTGATTGTTTTGTCCAAACAGCTAAAGTACTTGGGACTTGGAGTCTGAAGAACCGCTGTCACCGTGGACACTGTTACAACCTACACGTCAGTGCAGCAGTTTGGTTTCGTAAAGTACCAAACATTACGTTCTCAGCCGATTTGGTAAACAACCACGTCTTTCAGCGCCTAGTGCTAGGTACTCCAAAACAGAAAGCCGTAATGCACCTGTCACGTTCGTGAATCGAATTTCACAGCAATGAGTCTTCGGTAGAGCCAGTACTGAATGACTAGAGCACTGCAATATTGACCCTGATGTGTTGTTGGGAAACAATGAAGCCAGCCAACGGGAGCGGTCGAACATGTAACATAAACTGCACTGACCAAGAAACGCAGAGGTCTGGAACCGACTTCGCTGTTGACGTCAGGTCTGTTGGGCAGGGCTCTTGCTTCGGCGGCTCTAGAAGATCAGGATCACAAGCAAACACCTCTTGCCGCTCACATTATTATGCCTGAAGGAAGAACAATTTATTCCCAGATTCACATATTACCGTATCATTTTCAGATGTCGTCAACAAAAACACTCGTCATCTGCTCTCGGTCGATCACGGATGAAAAGAATGGGTGTTCAGAGAAAGGTAAGTAACTTGGTGTTTTACGCCGGGTCAACCATTACGGTTATAATTATCAGGGCGAAGTTCAGAGGAGGGTAATGCAAGAATTTTCTGTCGCAGCCATAACGAGAAGTACCTTTGGGTGCCGTTTTGCAATCGCACGGACGTTGCCCGCCACAAGGGTCAGATATTACAGGTAGGGATTTCCTCACGGCGTCACGGTGCCCCACAGTGTCCAGTGACCAACAGACTGGCCGACCACACAGCCCCGGTGATTAGCTGCGCCGAGGAAACAGCCCAAACCCACACTGAATCTTAAGAAGCAGTGAAGCACACGCGCTTGAATCCATTCCAGAGCCAAACAGACCGTCTGATAGTTATTCTACTGAGCCGGAGCTTGACAACAACAACGTCAAAGGATTAATCCTAAATCTTTGGCAACGTCGTGTAGCTAGCCTGCATTCCTTCTGCTGGCGAGTGTGTGCCTGCCCCCACCGTGGGGGGGGGGGGGGGGGGGGGGGGGGGATAAAATTAATGGGTGATTCCAGGTCTGACCAAGTTCATTTGCTTACTGTTAGGGCGGCAGCCTCCACACTCCACTAGTCTCATGATATCATGGACATCGTCGTTCCGAAGAACGAGTGAAGGACTAAAGACTCCGCTAGAAGCGTAAGGACGAGCTCGACGCTCGCCTGCGATGGCAGTGGGAAAAACGCACCATCGAATCAGCTTTCGGTTTGGTTTGGTTTTTCGACATGTGATGTGGCACAGTGGTAAATGTTGTCGTACAAAATGAAATAGACCAGTTCTGCTCCGAGAAAAAAAGGTCAGTAAGTCTACACTTCCCTGGCCCCCCCCCCCCCCCCAACCCCCCCTTACAAGTCATAATTTCTTTCTTCATTTAATATGGATAGTGTGCGTATCTATTTATTGGTCAACTTGTTGATCAGTTCGGAGGTTTATCAGTTTCAATTAAGACAGTAAATAATTACACTGACATGACGGCGTTCTCTACATTCGGTCCCGCTAACCGTTGCTGGCGAGAGTCGGATTCTAAACTGAAAAATAAAATCAACAGAGCCTTTTAAAAACAGAGTCCTCAGTTCCAAGATTTTATTTCTGGATCTCTTTTACCTGTTGAAAAATGGTTCGGCCTTCTGGGACAAATCATGCTTCTTGAAGGTAATCTTTTTCCTGTCTAGATCACCAAACGGACTTACACGTAACCATCATCAGTGTGTGCCGCAGTGCCTCCAAAGACAGACCCACTGTTTTGGGGCAAAACGACCCGAAGTGTTACTATACTGAGGTTGTGGCGGCTTTTCCGGTCGTCTATCCCGGCACTGTGTTGGTGTAGCTGAGAATGAGAAGTCCATCTCTGGCGTGAGTCGGTTTGGCCTAGCGGCGAGGCGTTAGGCTGGTAAGCAGAAGGACCTCGGTTTGATTCCATGTCGGCTCTCCTCTCTCTCTCTTCAAAAATTGTGGTCTTCAGAAACTGTCTTGTGACTTGTCCCTCACAATCAATGAAACATTAAAATGGTTCTCATCGTTGCCCATCTTAATGCAGGAGTCATTCTGGCGGTGACAGTGTCACGGGAGGTATAGTCTCCCTCTTCCCCTACTTTCTGGGATCTCGGTCCCCGCCAGTACCTCTTCACAGACAACTCGGTGTTAAACAGGTTTAACCAACCAAGCCCATCTCTGGCGAAAGTGGAGAAAGGAGCCCTCCATTCATCTGCGTTGCTTAAAATTGTTCCACGGCGTTTATAAAGTTGCAGAGCGATATGCAACAAGACATCCATTTCTGCCGAGAAACCGTCCAACAAGACGTCCATTCCAACTTTTCTATCTGCCGAGAATCCGCCCAACAAGACATCTATTTCAACCTTTCTATCTGCCGAGAAACCGTCCAGCAAGACATCCATTTCAACCTTTCTATCTGCCGAGAAACCGTCCAACAAGACATCCATTTCAACCTTTCTATCTGCCGAGAAACCGTCCAACAAGATATCCATTCCAACTTTTCTATCTGCCGAGAAACCGTCCAACAAGACATCCATTCCAACTTTTCTATCTGCCGAGAAACCGTCGTCATTGACTGAATCTAGTCGGGCGATGACTCGTTTTTATAAAGCTAATAATAGCTATATGATAGTAAGAGGTGTCTGAGCTAGGCAACCAATATACTGATGGTCCTGACCAAGATCCGATTTTACATGACCCCTCTGGTCTTTAGGTGAGCAAAAATCTTGAGTCGGCTGTGGGACAATAAGGTCTTTATAAAGGGAGTAGGCCTTTCTTCTTTTTCCTTATTCCTCCCATCCCCTCCCTCCAATCTTACTCTGTTTAAAGGTCTTCCAGACCTAAGTATATTGCTTCAACGGTCAGTGATTTCCTTTTCATCATCATCGTCATCATCATCATCATCATCATCATCATCTTCTTCTTCTTCTTCTTCTTGTGTGTGTATTTGGCGCAGTGAACGCGCAAGGTTTGGTGTGGAAGTTTTTTATGCGCTATATAATTTTTTTCATTCATTCATTCATTCATTCTTCTTCTTCTTAAAACACTTTGACCTAATTTACAACAGGTTTGCGCCTAAACGTCATATGTGACGTCAGTCACGTGTCAGTTCCGCCAGCCGAGATCAAGGTGCTGTTTACGCGGTCGGGGGAAGAAAAAAAGCCGAGAAGAAAAACAACAACAACAACTAAACGAGTGATTTCAGCTTGGTGTCTAAGAACGCAAACTCCAACCGAATAACTGGATAGACTAATCCCAAACGGCCCTTCCCTCTCCTTCACTCGCGTTTTGTTTTCGCCGCACGCACATGAACGTATACTTGCCCGGCCTGGAGCCGGTTTAATGAACACGGTTATAAACTATACGCTAGCGGAAAGCCCTCCAACCCACTGTGCGGTTGTTAGTTATGTGCACGATTTGAAGTTATGACAGCCCCGCCAAATCGCGGCCACGATGCACAAAATGGTGTCGGTTACGACCGTGATAGCGTACGGCCGTCTATATTTAACTGTGACTGGAACCCCCCCAGAGCAGTTGAGAGCCGGTTTGGCCTAGCGGTAAGGCGTTGTTAGGCTGGTAAGCGGAAGGACCTCGGTTCGATGCCGCTTCGGCTCTCCTTTCTCTTCAAAAAAGGTTGTGGTTTGTGGACACTGTCCTGTGACTTTGTCCATCACTTCCTACTGAAACATTAAAATGGCTCTCATCGCTGCCCATCTTAATGCAGAAGTCATTCTGGTGGTGACAGTGTAGCGATAGGTATATAATCTCCCTCTCCCCCCACCTCCATACCCCCTTCCCCCCCTTCTCCCCGTCCCTAATAAGCCGTACGGTATCTGTGGACGTTAAGCACCATGTTTACTTACTAATTACTTACCCCAGAGCAGCTTACGCAAGGAAGGATGGGGGGGGGGGATGGAGGGGGTGGTGGTGGTGGTGGAGGGCAGTGTTATAAACTATGTAACCGCTCCATTGGCCGCAAACATATCCCTTGATGATGATGATGATGAAGTGATGCTTAATGTCCTCAGATGTCGGCTGACATATTATGGACAAGCTGTGACCATTGCCGAAGCATGGTTCAATAAATATTTACGTCCACGGAAGCCAGAAGGCTCGTTAGGACGGACAGCCCAGGACGGCCACCTCGACTCTCACACAGCTCCTGAACTATGACATATCCCTTCGCTCTGTTCTAATTTATAACCATCGCTTAGGACGGCGTAAAAGGCGTTGTAACTGCTCTATTAAACCGGCTCCTGCTCGTGAGGTTGATCTCAACCCAGCGCTTGAATTCAATACGTTCTTTTGTAGCAGGAACAAAAATGGTTAGTTTAGGGTTCCTTCACGTGGCTGACTCTTGGCCTGGGACCACTGCAGCAGTCGTCTGTCGTCGGGTATTTGTTCGCGTCACTTCAATTGTTGTCGGTTGACCTAATCACACGAGTTTGACTTGCGTAATCGGCTAAAAAACATGCTAAGTGGTTGCGGTGTGGGGGTTTGCGTGGCAGCCGCTTTTCAGCTGAGCAGCCCGCCTGTCGCACTGCGTTTGACACGGATACGTTCTTCTGGTCAGTGGGGGGGCCTCAGTTGTAAATGCCTATATCTGTATTATTGTCTAGCCGTATACGCTGTTAGCAGTGAGTGAACATGTTCAGCAACCTGCTGGGTATTTCACTAAAGTTACCTGAGTGGGGGGCCTCAGTTGTAAATGCATGTACATCTGTATCAAGACTCCCACAAGACCTTAGACACTGCTCAACCCTGTCGTCTTTTAGAGCCAAACTGAAAACCGTCCTCTTCTCGCGTTATTTTCGCCCCAACTAATATCAGTACCCAGTTTCTGCTACGGTCATTGTGTGTGTGTGTGTGTGTGTGTGTGTGTGTGTGTGTGTGTGCGTGCGTGCGTGCGTGCGTGCGTGCGTGCGTGCGTGCGTGCGTGCGTGCGTGCGTGCGTGCGTGCGTGCGTGGTGGTGTGTGTTGTGTGTGTGTGTGTGTGTGTGTGTGTGTGTGTGTGTGTGTGTGTGTGTGTGTGTGTGTGTGTGAGAGAGAGAGAGGGAGTCTGTGCGTGCGCGCGCGAACGAACGAGCGCATGTATGATGTATGATACAGATCAGTGTCATACACATTCGAATTCATTGCGGTGTGTGTGTGTGCGTGTGTGTGCGTGTGTGTGTGTGTGTGTGTGTGTGTGTGTGTGTGTGTGTGTGTGTGTGTGTGTGTGTGTGTGTGTGTGTGTGTGGTGTGTGTCAGTGTGTGTGTGTGTGTGTGGAGAGAGAGAGAGAGAGAGAGAGAGAGAGGAGAGAGAGAGAGAGAGAGAGAGAGAGAGAAAGAGGGTCTGTGCGAACGAGCGCATGTATGATGTATGATACAGATCAGTGTCATACACATTCGAATTCATTGCGGTGTGTGTGGTGTGGTGTGTGCTATGTGTGTGTGTGTGTGTGTGTGTGTGTGTGTGTGTGTGTGTGTGTGTGTGTGTGTGTGTGTTGTGTGTGTGTGTGTGTGTGTGTGTGTGTGTGTGTGTGTGTGTGTGTGTGTGTGTGTGTGTGTGTGTGTGAGAGAGAGAGAGAGAGAGAAAGAGAGGGAGAGAGAGAGAGAGT
>JABMCL010000059.1:1330000-1332500 GCA_018857735.1 Alviniconcha marisindica
GAAACCACAAACAGCTTTAACACACGAGAGAGAGCCACACGGCCATAACACAAGAGAGCGAGCTACAGCCATAACACAGGAGAGCGAGCCACAAACAGCTTTAGCGCAGGAAAGCCATAGACAGCCATAAGACCAAGAGAGCCACAAACAGCCATAGCACAGGAGAGCCATAAACAGCCATAACTCAGGAGATCCACAAACACCCATAACACAAGAGAGATACAAATAGCTATAACACAGGAGAGCGAGCCACACTAGGAACAGCCATAACATAGGAGAGCGAGCCACACTACAGCCATAACACAGGAGAGCCACAAACAGCCATAACACAGGCGAGTCGCAAACAGCCGTAACACAGGAAGGCGAGCCACAAACAGCCATAACACAGGAAGGCGAGCCACAAACAGCCATAACACAGGAAGGCGAGCCACAAACAGCCATAACACAGGAAGGCGAGCCACAAACAGCCATAACGCAGGAGAGTCAGTTGCGCAGGGCAAGAGCACTCGCTCTCGAAATAAACACGATGGAGCATGGTCACCAAATGGATGGCTGGTCCCTAATATGTCAACTGACATCTGAGGACATTAAGCAACACTACCTACCTACCTACATTTAATCACTTAAGAACAGCCACGTATGTAGCCCTACATGCACCATATATAACTAATATGTCCTAAAAACAACAACAATAATAACGACAATAAAGTTTATTATCTACAGCCGTTTACTATCCCTCCACACCCCACACCCCTCCACCCCCCGCCCCCACCTCCTTCCCTACCTCTTTGATTTCGCTTCAGCACACCTCAATACCCTCGCCTTGGCCTAATATTATTATTATTATTATAGGTAGGTAGGTAGGCAGTGTTGCTTAATGTCCTCAGATGTCAGTTGACATATTAGGGACAAGCTGAGACCAATGCCGAAGCATGGTTCAATATAGCTTTACGTCCACGGAAACCAGAAGGCTCGTTAGGACGGACAGCCCAGGACGGCCACCTCGACTCTCACACAGCTCCTGAACTATGTTATTAATATTATTATCATTATTGATCGCTTTTATATAGCGCTATTCTCCGCTCTCGAGCAGACTCACTGCGCTCGCATGTGATTCTACATGAGTGAATAGCTTTTTATAGCGCGTTTTTGAATATCCACCAAAGTGGTGTACTTAAAGCGCTGGCATGGCTGGTGCCACATGAAACTGCTGCCATCTAATATACAACACAGCAGTGGGCATTAGGTATTGTTTACCCTCCTGGGATCGGAATCCGCGCCAGTACCTCCCCAGGGAAAGTGGCTGATCTAAAAACTGCCAGTGGCGTAACCTCCAGGCGATGGTAGCATGGGAAATAATGCCCTACGGTAACATGATTCCGGGTTACCCAGTTAGCTCCCTTCATATACGACGTGTTGAAATGTGTCTATTCACCGGCTTTGCGGTGCTTGTATCTGTTAGTGTAACCAGCTATGCGAGTCAATACACTGTCAGATAGCCACAGCTTTTTCAGTTGAATGCCACGGTGTGCTTACGTGTGTGCTTATCAACGCGCGCGCGCGCGCGTCATGTGTGAGTGTGTGTGTTGTGTGTGTGTGTGTGTGTGTGTGTGTGTGTGTGTGTGTGTGTGTGTGTGTGTGTGTGTGAAAAGGGGTTTATCCTGAAAGTATGCGCATGCCCCCCTGTCCCCCTACCCACCCACCCCCCCACCCACCCCACCCCCCTCCTCCCCGCCCCCCTCCTTTTTCAGTCTTTTCTTTCTTCTTCTTCTTTGTCATCTAATGAAAATCAGCGTTCTTTTATAACCTTTTGTGTGGTTTGATCTGATTGTGTGAAGAAACCGCTCTGATTGGATGAGCTGATTAGGCGAGAAACACTGAAATATTGTTCTGATTGGATGCTCTGTTTGGGCGAGAAACACTGAAATATTGTTCTGATTGGATGCTCTGATTAGGCGAGAAACACTTACATTGTTCTGACTGGATGATCTGTTTAGGCAGAGAAGCACTTACATTGTTCTGAATGGATGATCTGTTTGGGCGAGAAACACTTAAATATTATTCTAACTGGATGATCTGTTTGGGCGAGAAACACTTAAATATTGTTCCAACTGGATGATCTGTTTAGGCGAGAAACATTTAAATATTGGTCTTATTGGATGCTCTGTTTAGGCGAGAAACACTTACAGGTTCTGACTGGATGGTCTGTTCGGGCGACAAACACTGAAATATTGTTCTAACTGGATGATCTGTTCGGGCGACAAACACTGAAATATTGTTCTAACTGGATGATCTGTTTGGGCGACAAACACTTAAATATTGTTCTAACTGGATGATCTGTTTGTGCGAGAAACACTTAAATATTGTTCTAACTGGATGATCTGTTTGGGCGAGAAACACTTAAATGTTGTTCTGACTGGATGATCTGTTTGGGCGACAAACACTTAAATATTGTTCTGACTGGATATTTCTGCATTTAGTACGACGTTAGGCTACTATT
>JABMCL010000059.1:1337500-1372500 GCA_018857735.1 Alviniconcha marisindica
CTGAAAGATATACTATGACGATTCATTTCATATTTCAGCCCTTGAATAACAACGAGATTTGATTATTTCGTAAAATAAAATGATACTTTTAGAAATCTAAAAAAACAAAAAAACAAACAAAAAAAACGTGGCTTTTACTACAATTCCGTACAGACTGACACCCACACCCACCCTGCTACCCCCTCTCTCCCCAAAATCAAGGTTTCAAAAATTGTGTGCAGGATCCAGAATGATGATACTGTCGAGGAGCCGAGCTCGGAGTGTTTCTCTCATCATATTCCTTATCTTCATCATGATGTGTGTCTGCTTCAAAGCAGCTGTCGGGAAGAAAGGCGACAACAACGGTAAGTTCTTCTTGACAACATCCTTCTCATCCTCTTCACCATCCCCATCCCTGTCATCACCATTGTCCTCATCGTCATTATTGCAACAGTAACCGTATTGTGTTGCCATTACGTACAGTAAATGCAATTTAGGGACATGTTTTGGTTTCGTAAAAAACACACACACACACACACACACACACACACACACACACACACACACACACACACACACCACCACCACCACCACCACCACCACCACCACCAACAACAACACACAACAACAACAACAACAACACACACACACACACACACACACACACACACACACACACACACACACACACACACACACACACACACACACACACACACACACACACACACACACACACAGAGTTATCTAATGTATAAAAATAACAGCCTCAAGGCAATAGGCATTGGCAGGATTCATTCATCAATATCTCAATCATCTTCATTATTTTATTTTTTTAAACAAAACAAACAAAAAACAGTTAGAACCTTGTCCTTCCACACATATAACATCATCATCACCCACATCATTTTCAGTGCATTGCAACAAATACCCTAAATACCCTTCATATCTAATACCAGTCTGATGGTCGATAACACGACGAGCTTTGCAATATCATCATTGACACAAATGTTTGCAAAATAGCTTTCTTTCCTTAGTTTTGACCTTCGTATTTTTGGGGGTGCATTCTTTTGGTTGCGATGCTGTTATTATTGTTATTGTTGCTGTTGTTCTTCTCTTCATAATTATTCTGATTTTACTTCCTCTTCTTCTTCGCATTGTTTGTCCTGAGGTGTGCGGTCGACAGGACGTTAAAATCCAATCACTAACTAACTAACTAACTAACTAACTAACTAACTAACTAACTAACTAACTAACTAACTAACTAACTCCATAACTAACTCTTCTCATCGTCTAACTTGGCTATTAACTAACTAACTAACTAACTAACTAACTAACTCTTCTCATCGTCTAACTTGGTTTTAACAACCAGTTACTAATCTTCAAGAAGCAGAAGAAGAAGAGTAAGTAAGTAAGTTGCTGTTTTACGCTCAGTCAACAGGTACGGTTATATCAGGGCGATACACATCTGATATCATAGATTTAATTTTTTAAAGTGTGTACGTCTTAAAATGGGTCTATATACAGTTTTAAAACCATGCTTAAAAGGTGAATAACACAAACATAACTAAAAATGATCTCAATTTAGATTTTTTCCACAAATATTAATTTCTTTCAAAAAGTTAAAAATCTTCTCAGGCGAAATATCCTGAAACAACATACGCAGTGATTGAGCTGTAAAGTGGAGAAGCATATTTCAGACTAAATCGTTGTTAACAGGGCCTTCTGTTTGCATGGTTTCCACACACAGAAAACTCCAGCAGATTCGCACAAAATTGAAAAAGGTTATGCAATTCGGTTAAGATGGTATTCATTTTATTTTGTTTCTTTTAAAATAGACAGCGAAGAAAACAGCAACAAAGGCGATTCGGAAGATGACGACAAAGGCAGCAACAAAGGCGATTCGGGAGACGATGACGACAAAAGCAGCAACAAAGGCGGTTCGGGAAACAAGGACGACAAAAGCAGCAACAAGAACGATTCGGGAGACGACGATGACAAAGGCAGCAAGAAGGGCGGTTCGAAAGAAAAGGAAGACAAAAGCAGCAAGAAGGGCGGTTCGGGAGAAAAGGAAGACAAAAACAGCAACAAGGGTGGTTCGGGAGAAAAGGAAGACAAAAGCAGCAACAAGGACGACTCCTCAAGAGAAAGCTCAGGCATCAACACAGATAAGGGTATGAATCTTTCTGTGTGTCTCAATTACTGTCTGTCTGTCTCTCCCTCCCACAACGAATAACAGCAAATCGATTTAGTTTTAGTTTAGCTGTTTGCAAGAGCGTGCGCGCGCGCACGTCAGTGTGTTTGTAAAAATAAAAATAAAAATCGCTATGTGCACAATCTAGTCTACGTATTTAACAACCATACGACATGGTCAGGACAGAACCTATCACAACAAATACAGTTGTCAATTCCAAACATTCGATGCCGTTTTGTGACCTCAGGGTCAAGGTCATCGTCAAAAGGGGTCAATGGGCCACGCTGAATACGAATACTACCATCGTATCATTGGCGGGAGCTGCCACAAGTATCATTTTTGTCGCGACAAACACGTGTTTGTCGTGTCCCCCATAGAAGAGAGAGAGAGTGTCCTACTCTCTTCACAAAACTTTTGTCGCGACAAAAATAATACTTTACAAATTGGACATCAATTTTATCACACTGATATTGTCCAATCAAAAGTTATTCGCGCAGCAAAAATAAATAACTGAATAAAAAATGTGGGCTGCAAGGCCTAATTCGCACGTACTATTACATGTGACTCACGCGAAATCTTTTTGTGTGTCCTGAACTCTTCAAACTTTCAGCAGAACCTACGCAATACTACAGACGAACGAGTGACGTATGTTTGCAGTCTGGCGTGTTGATGTGTTAATCGCTTTTATATAGCGCTATTCTCAACTAATGAGCAGACTCACTGCACTCGCATGTGATTTTACATAAGTGAATAGCTCTTTATAGCGCGTTTTTGAATATCCACCGAAGTGGTGTACTTACAGCACTGGCATGGCTAGTGCCACATAAAACTGGTGCCATCTCGGCGCGTTCTGTGTACACCATACAACCATGCACCATGTCACTTCATGCAAAGCCACATACGTAAGGTGCATGCGTATTTAGCTGTAACCTGCCACCCGCACTTTTGGCAGAATGACCGGGGTCTTTTACGTTCTACTGCGGTAACACGGAGGTGGAACGGATACCGCCGCCGCTCCTGCTGAGACTCGAACCCGCGACCTTTTGTTCACGAGTCCGGCGCTCTAACCACTGAGCTGTCCCCGCTCCCCTCGATAACCTCCACCATGATGCTGTCCGTCACGTGACCGTGTGCTAATGGCTAGTCTTTCAGTTCAACATCGACAATTATTGACCGTGAAAACAAAGAGTTTCAGGTGGTTTTCAAAACACACACACACACACACACACACACACACACACACACACCACACACACACACACACACAACACACACACACACACACACACACACACACACACACAGAGAGAGAGAGAGAAGAAGAAGAAGAAGAAGAAGAAAGAAACAAACACTAGTTAACAAAGTATATGCGTTTGCATTGTGTAGAATTGCCAGTGTTCCCAAACTTCGATCAATCAACCAGAGACAAACTGAACTGCTTACACAGTCATATATAACCTGGGTTTAGGTCAAAGTGTAGAAGAAGAAAAAAACACGCAACTAATTAATTGTTGAGGCATTATATCTAGATCTGGAAGACCTTAAACAAAGTAAATCAGAGAGAGAGAGAGAGAGAGAGTCCTACTCCTTTCATAAAGAGCCTATTGGGTGCATCGCCCTCAGGAACGTATGAACACGACTGAACGCTCACGTAGGACCGATGCACGCCCTACAAACTATATTTGAACCCTCACCCAGTTTTTCCTCGCTGAGTTTCGTGAGTGATTCTAGAATCAACAAAACCTTTTCTTGTCGGTAATCCAGTACTTAAATATTTGCAGTCTCGAATAAGCAAATAACAATGACGAAAACACTGCTTCGCTTTCAGGTGCGCCATGTTTTTGGCGATTCATCGTTGCTGTACTGGCGTTGTAGAAACGTAGTTTTGAGATCGACGTCACAAATCGATAGCTTGATTAAGAACTGCGGACAGCGAGAAAGGCTAAGAACTTAAAATAAAACGAAATCAGAACGAATGCCTTTTTTTCTTTTCTTTTTCTTTCTTTTAAAGAGATGCTGGATTAACAAGTTTAGTCGTTTGAATATTTCCGTCTATAATTGCATCAGTTGACCTCTCGCCATTCTGACTGACGTTTAAATTCAGTTCAGTTCAGTTCAAGACGGCATCTGTGCGATCGGAAAACCCATATGCGTTCCCACCCCGTCTCTCATAAGTTTCCCCAACAGTTCCAAAGTTCGTCTGACTGACGATGGCCCTCTCTCGTCCTTTCAAAGAAGATCGTCGAGCGATTCTGGGATCACAGAAATCTAGTTCTGCGTGTCACGTATCACGAACCAGTAACTAGAACTGAAGACGCCGACCCATGCCAAACAAATCAGTGATTAGAGGCATTATCGATTTTCGACCAAATCGAGTAGTTTGCTTTTTGTGGCAACGCGGATTGCTCCATGCTGCTCTCCCTCCATCCTCCCCCTTCCCCCTCCTCTCCCCCCACCCCCCTTCCTGTTGCATCACCCCACTCCTCCCGCCCCCCATCCCCCCCACCCCCCCTCCTCCTCTCTCCTCCCCTCTCTCTCTCTCTCCGCCTCTCTCTCTCTCTCTCTCTCTCTCTCCCTCTCTCTCCTCTCTCTCTCTCTCTTCTCTCTCTCTCGCCTCTCTCTACTCGCCTCTCTCTGTCGGCATCCTTCTCTCTCTCTCCTCTGTCTCTCTGTTCTGTCTGTCTTTCTGTCTCTCTGTTTGTGTCTCTGTCTCTCTGTCTCTGTTCTGTGCTCTTCTCTCTGCTCTCTCCTCTGTGTCTCTCTGTGTGTCTGTTGCTCTCTCTCTGTCTCTCTCTCTCTCCTGCCCGTTTTCCCTCTCTCTTTTCTCAACCCCTCTCTCATCATAGCTAGCAAGGACTATTGTTGACTTTCTCTCCTAAACTACAATCCTGTAAAAAAAGTTTCGTTCACTTCTCTCCCTCTCTCTCTCCTCCTCTCTCTCTCCTCTCTCTCCTCTCTCTCTCCCTCTCCCCCTCTTCTCCCCTCTCCCCTCTCTCCCCTCTTCTCTCCCTCTCTCTCCCTCTCCCCCCTCCTCCCTCCCCCTCCCCCCTCTCTCCCCCTCTTTCTCTCCCTCTCTCTCCCTCTCCCCCCTCCTCCTCCCCCTCCCCCCCTCTCCCCCTCTTTCTCTCCTCTCTCTCCCTCTCCCCCTCCTCCTCCACCCTCCCCCCTCTCTCCCCCTCTTTCTCTCCCTCTCTCTCCCTCTCCCCCTCCTCCTCCCCCTCCCCCTCTCTCCCCCTCTTTCTCTCCCTCTCTCTCCCTCTCCCCCTCCTCCTCCCCCCTCCCCCTCTCTCCCCTCTTTCTCTCCCTCCTCTCTCCCTCTCCCTCCCTCCTCCTCCCCCCTCCCCCCTCTCTCCCCCTCTCCTCCCCCTCTCTCTCCCTCTCCCCCTCCCCCTCCCCTCCCCCTCCCCCCCTCTCCCCCTCTTTCTCTCCCTCTCTCTCCCTCTCCCCCCTCCTCCTCCCCCTCCCCCCTCTCTCCCCCTCTTTCTCTCCCCTCTCTCCCTTTCCCCCCTCCTCCTCCACCCTCCCCCCTCTCTCCCCTCTTTCTCTCCCTCTCTCTCCCTCTCCCCCTCCTCCTCCACCCTCCCCCTCTCTCCCCCTCTTTCTCTCCCTCTCTCTCCCTCTCCCCCTCCTCCTCCACCCTCCCCCCTCTCTCCCCCTCTTCTCTCCCCCTCTCTGTCCTCTCTGTCTCTATCCCTCTCGCTCTCTCCTTCTTTCTCCCTTTCTCCCCCCCCCTCCCTTTCTCTCTCTCCCTCTCCCCTCTCCCTCCCTTTCTCTCTCTCTCCCCCCGCCCCCCCCCCCACTCTCAAAACCAGTCGATCAATCACAATTCAAACAACCCATGCTATTCCAATCTGATCTATGACTTTAAAGGAGATATTCTTTTCAAAATATGTCGGTGTTGTTGCGGTTTTTGTCTGTCAAGTAATAAAACTCAGAATAAGCACTTAAACTCGGGGATCAAGCTCAAAATAAACACTTAAACTCGCGGATTTTTTTGATTTTTTTTAGCCCGCCTCTGTGATTTTACTTTGAAGTTAGAAACCGAGCTGGCTGTGAAACGTGCACGTCGGTCATATCATCACTTCAATCAGTGTGCAGATCAATACTGTGCCGACTGCACCGTAGACTCAGGGCACTCTGGAAAACATTTGAGTGATTATAACGGTTCACCGGCCGACAGAGGCTCTGCAGTAAGGAAGCCGCTGGAATTCCGATTACAGCTTCCCTTCATGGCCGTCAATACGGTGGTTCACAAAAGAAAAGATGGAAGACAAAACAAAAACTCACGCTCCATTAACTGTCTTCTACTACTACTACTACTACTACTACTACTACTACTACTACTACTACTACTTCTTCTTCTTCTTCTTCTACAATTCAATTAAGTTCAGTTAAGTCCAAGATGGTATCGCTGCGCTCGGACAAGCCCATATGCGCTCCGCCCCGTCTCCGGCTCAGAAGTTTCCCCAACGTTGCCTTTTAAAGTTTCAACGTTCGTCTGATTGACGATACCCCTCTCTCGTCCTTTCAAGGAATATCGTCTAGCGCTTCCTCGTTTCACGCCTCTCTCCTCCAGGCGATCGGTTGTGTGATGTCCTTGGTTTTGTGCCCGCGGGTAGTCTCTCAAGCTCCTCAACACTTCAGATCTTCCGAAAACTAAACCATCTGTGAGGGTTGCTTGCCCGCCAGTGTATCTGCTCGGTCATTTCCCGTCATTCCGGCAAGTCCAAGGCAGTACACCCACAGGAGTAATTCGAAGGTGGATGTCGACCATTGACACATTCCAGTCTGGGTTTCCCATTCCACTTTTCACTTTTTGTAGCAAGCTCATTCAATCTGTGAGAATGATGGCATGTGTGGTCTGACTGTCACCTCTTGAGGCAATCCATCGGAGGACTTAGGGATGGATGCTTCCACATCCATTGTCAAGCTGGAGGCTGAGACCGTATAGGCTGCACTGTCTTCATGGATGGTGATCGCGCCTTGCTTGACAGTGAAGCCCCACCCTGACTAGTCTTTGGTGACTGAGCCATTTGAGGTTTTCTTGAACTAGAGGTTTGGTCTCCAAATCAGTTTGGCCTGCTGGTCATTCTCGACAGTGCTTTCTTACGTTTTCTATCAGGAGTGTCTCATAGTTCTTCTTCTTCTTCACCCCCCCCCCCCCCCCCACCCCCACACACACACACATAAACACATACACACAACCACCCACCCACCCACACACATAACACACACACGCGCGCGCGCACACACACCACACACACACACACACCACACACACACACACACATTCTCTCTCTCTCTCTTCTCTCTCTCTCTCTCTCTCTCTCTCTCTCTCTCTCTCTCTCTCCACCACACACACACTCATCACTCACACACACACACACACACACACACACACACACACACACACACACACACACACACACACACACACACACACACACATCATTTACTCACACACACACACACACATCATACTCATCACACACACACACACACACACACACACACACACACACACACACACCACGCGCGCACGCGCACACCACACACACACACACCATTCACACACACACACACACACACACACACACTCATCATCACTCACACACACACACATACACACACACTCATTCACTCACACACACACACACACACACACACACACACACACACACACACACACACACACACACACACGAGAGAGAGAGAGAGAGAGAGAGAGAGAGAGAGAGAGAGAGAGAGAGAGAGAGTTTTGACCTTTTTGTACTGCAGTTGATCATATTGCTGGTGCTGTTTGTTGTCCGAAGTAGCTGTGTGTCCAGACGGACTGCACGTGCAGGACAGACGCACGTGCTACTACTACCACAGCTCGCCCCTGGCCTGGGAGGCGGCAGAGACAGCATGCCGGGAAAGGCAAGGGATGTTGGCCATCTTCAGCAACCTCCCCAAGGCCAGAACCGTCCTGGGCGGGGTCCAGTCACTTTTGACAGGGTAACTATTCCTATTGCTGGACAATGCCTCAGTGTGCGTGTGTGTGTGTTGGGGGTGGGGGGGGGGGGGGGTGAATGAGTGAGTGCATGTGTGTAGGGTGTGTGTGAGCGAGTGTTGTGTGTTGTGTGTGTGTGTGTCAGTGTGTGTGTGTGTCTGTGGTAGGGTGCGTGTGTGTGTGTATGTGTGTGCGTGCGTGTATGTGTGTGTGTGCTGCGGGTGGGGCTGTGATGAGGTAGCAAATTCCTTTTTGCTTCTCTTTTTTAATGCTTGTGCATGTGCAATAGGTGGGTTTTATAAATAAATGACTGTAAGCTGTGTATCCAGAAGTAGTCATTGTCTGTTAACTGCCACTGCGAAGCGCTGGCGGTCGACAAACGTTCATATCACCGTAGCTTTTTAAAGTTTCCATACCCCTGGTCTACGCTGTGCCTGCCCGGCTGTGACCAGACCCCACACTCCGAGCATCGCTTTCCGGCACCTTCCTCCAAACTCTGCCACATTTAGTTACGCCACTGAAGGGGCACTCTTTATCTCCGCGCAGCTGTCCACCGACGCGGTCAGCGCCCTCCGAAAGGTTCGGGTACTGATAAGACTGTGGAAGCAACCTAGCGCCCAAGCACGCACGTAAACATGAGGCGCATCCACCCCGGGTAAAAAAAAAAAAAAAGAGTTCCGTCTCGATTCAAACGATTTTGGTTTTATTTGAGCTGGCGTAAGCAACATGGTCAGTTATAAAACAACGTCTGGTATAATCTGAGTTGTTTGCAACAAACTTAATTCCTACTGTTTGAGCACCAACAAACAAAAAACTGCTCGTTAGCCGACAGTTTTCTGGACCCTATGGCGTAACTAAAGTACGGCAGCGGTTGAAAGAAGGATGTCGTAAGCCTGTGCTTGGCATAGTTCAGGAGCTGTGTGAGAGTCGAGGTGGCCGTCCTGAGCTGTCCGTCCTAACGAGCTTTCTGGTTTCCGTGGACGTAAAGAATTATTGAACCGTGCTTCGGCATTGGTCACAACTTGTCCCTAATATGTCAAGTGACATCTGAGGACATTAAGCAACACTTCACCACCACCACCTGTGCTTGGAGTTTGACCCGATCCCTGGCTACAGCTCCCGCCTTCCCCACGTTTCTGTGTCCAGAGACAGCACCACCATGCTGTGGGTGGGAATCAGCAGGAGTAGCGACGGTGCTTACAGCTGGACAAACGGCCGGGGCATCAGCGGTGCCTGGACGGGCACAATCACTATCGACATCGCTGACCAGGGGCGTGGCTGTGTGGCCGTCGACATGACCGACGTGGACAGTGTGCGGGATATCGCCCTGTCGCTAAAGGACTGTTCAACCACAGAGCTTAGTTACCTGTGCATGGTGGACACTGGTGAGTTGCTGATTCTGCGGATGTCTGTGGTGTGTCGTGGGTACCTTATGCAACGGCTGATGAACTCGTTTATTCAGGTCGGCAAAGCCCGTATAACCACTAGCTCGGTTGGGTCTCGTCAGTGTTCTCTGTGTGTGTGTGTGTGTGTGTGTCTGAACCGAGCCATTGAGACCATTTCTCGTCCTAGTTAGTAGGCGAAGTGGTGTCAATTTACTGAGACATTCGTCCTAGTCAGTAGGCGAAGTGGTGTAAATTGAATGAGACATTTTCTCGTCCCAGTTAGCAGGCGAAGTGGTGTAAACAGAGTGAGACATGTTCTCGTCCTAGGTAGTGGGCGAAATGGTAAAAGAGTTTTTACCCCCAACACCTGCTGGAGGATCGGGAACAGCCTAACCGGGACTGGTCCCCACAGGAATAGGCGATACGAGAACAGGCTAAACGGGTACCCCACATACCTCTGTTTAGATTTATATAAGGGGGTAGTCACCGTTTGGCCCATTCCCTTCTTCTTCTCTTTCTTCCTCCCACCAACCTTCTCCTCCCCCTTCTCCCTCTTCCTGTTCTCTTCCTCCTTCTCCTCCTTCTTCTCTTCTTCCTCCTTCTCCCTTTTTCTTCTCTTCTTCCTCCTGCCTCTCCTTCTTCTCTTCCTCCTTCTCCTCCTTTTTCTCTTCCTCCTGGTTGACTGGGCGTCAAACACCAACTTACTTACTTACTCTCTTCCTCCTCCATCCTCTCCTTCTTCTTCTCTTCCTCTTCCGTCTCTTCCTTCTCTTCCTCCTCCTCCTTCTTCTTCTTTTCCTCCTCCTGCTTCTTCTGATCCTTAGCCTTCTACTCTTCCTCGATCTTCCTCTGTCTCTCCTCCTCCTCCTTCCCGCTCTTCTTCTTCTCATTCTCCTCCTTCTCCTTTTCTCCCTGCTCCACATCCTCCGCCTACTGCTCTTTATCCACCTCATCCTAGTCCTTTTTCCAACCAACCATCTCCCTCCTTCGTCCTCTTCTTCTTTCTTCCTCCCCTTCTTCTTTTCTCCCTACTCGGATGGATCGTATTTATATACATGTGAGGAGGCACAGTAAAAGAAGTAGTTCAGAAAACAAAACAAAGAAAAAAGAAGAAGACTGCTGTGACTGCCTGGGGCACGATTTGCACGTGCTGCACGCTTGGACAGCCAGTCGCACGTCTAGTCCGGCTGTGGAGGTGTATGTAACCCACGCGACTGAGACAAGTGACTGAATTTTGTGAGCTGACTGTTAGTGTTAGTGAACTGTCCTCCGTGTGATGCGTGCAGCCAACGCGGTGTGGACAGCCTGGAGCACGTGGGCAGAGTGCAGCGCCACCTGCGGCACAGGACGCAGGAGAAGACAACGCGTTTGCCTGGAGACTGACAGCGGGGTGGAAGGGCCCACCTGCCGTGGAGATGACGCTGAAGAAAAAGACTGCTCGCTCTCTGCCTGCCCTGTGCAAGGTCAGAACTGGCCCTTTAACGTTGTAACCTTATAATCTATTGGTGTGTTTTTTTGGGGTGTTTTTTTTACTTTGGGACCATTCTTAAAGGACAAGTCCATAAGGGAGGAGCAGTACTGATACGCATCATTTACGTGTTTTCATCGGTGTCCCCAATTACTTGGCCTTTTTTCTTTTTCTTTTTTCTTTTCCGTCTGCAAAGAAATCTACAATCCAACTTCGCTTTCGATCTCTTGACCCGCCGTGACCTAGCTCAATAAGAATGACCCCATGTCAATACAGAACTAAACTCGCTTTTGATCTCTTGACCTGCCGTGACCTAGCTCAGTAAGAATGACCCCATGTCAATACAGAACCAACCTCGCTTTCGATCTCTTGACCCTCCGTGACCTAGCTCAGTAAGAATGACCCCATGTCAATACAGAACTAAACTCGCTTTTGATCTCTTGACCTGCCGTGACCTAGCTCAGTAACAATGACCCCATGTCAATATATGTCCTAACCTCGCTTTCGATCTAGTGACACGCCGTGACCTATTTCAGTAAGAATGACCCCATGGCAGGACATATCCAAACCTCGCTTTCGATTTCGTGACCCGCCGTGACCTATCTAATTAAGAATGGTCCCGGCAACCCCTCTGCACATGTAAGCCAGATCAAGGTGTCGCAATTTTGCATTTCCAAACCGCAAACAAAAGGGGAAAATATTACCAGACAAGAAGCTTTAATAAAGAAAACGGTACAAGAAAAACGCTTTGAGAGGTAATGCATTCAAAACAGTAAGCAGTAGACACACTATCACAACCATCCACCTGTCGGATCTCCATGTTATGATTTATTGGTCTGTAGTCTGTCTAAACCGGTGACTGTGATCCTGGTCTATCATCGGTGCAGTGTGCGTGTGTGTGTGTGTGTGTGTGTGTGTGTGTGTGTGTGTGTGTGTGTGTGTGTGTGTGTGTGTACGTGTGTGTGTGTGTGTGTGTGTGTGTGTGTGTGTGTGTGTGTGTGTGTGTGTGTGTGCATCACCAAGAAAAGTTCTTGTACACATTTTAATGTCACTGGGAAATAAGTAAGTAAGTTGGTGTTTTACGCCCAGTCAACCGGTGCGGTTATATCAGGGCGACACTGGGAAATAAACATCCTTGTATTCCTGTATCATAATCTGGGAAAGACTGTATGTTTTGCAATAAAATATATCTTAACTAAAAGAGAGAGGGAGAGACTGGGCAGGGGAGGCGGTGGTGGGAGTGGGGGGGGGGGGGGGGGGGGGGGGGGGGGGCTTTAAGAGAAAGAGAGAGACAGGAAGGGAGAGAGAGAAAGAGATTCTTTATCTACGAGAGAGAGAGCCTTGAATAACTATGTGGTGATCAGTGATGCATCGCCACGTCAAATAAAATCGATGCCAGAGTGTGATTAAAAAGTCCAATAGTACCATTAAGGGCCAATTACTAATCCCACTCCTACACGCGGGGAAAATGTAGGAACCATGTACCAAGATCCACACTGTCTGAGTTGTGGTCCGCTTTGACGTCGACCCCGGCGCGCTCTCATCATCGACTGGCTACCTACCTGGCCTCATCATCGTCTTTAGCTGGCCCTCCCCTTCACTCTGCCAACCTTTCTTTAACCCTTTCGGCGCCTATGTCACAATACTGTGCCCACCAATCTTCCCGCCTATGTCACATTTACGTGCCCAAATCAGGGAACTATGCTGCAAGGCTCTTTATTTTGCGAAGGGGGGGGGGGGGGGGTCATCTTTTGCACATTGCACGGTGAATCATTTTACTTTATTCTGCTAAATTTTGCAAAAGAATTGGTTCAGAAATTAGGTTTCGGGCGTTTAACGACGGTGACTATACGTTCGGTGCCAGAGTCAGAAAAACAGCTGGCGCCGCGCCAGGAGCTGCTGCATTCCAGAACTGCTAGCGCTGAAACGGGTTAACTTATGCACGACTAAGCCGAAAATTATTAGGAAATGCTTACTCGTGGTTGCCTCTTACGAAACGGGCACTACATTTTTCATTGCACGCGTGGGATTTTCAGTTTTCATTTCGCAGAATGTCCACAGAATCAAAAAGGGATTTGATGGGAGAACAAACTTCCACTGCTATGTTGCAGTGTGCAGTCGAGTGCACCAAGAGAGGGAGAGGCAATATCTAACCAAATTAATTAGGAAAACCTCAATCCCTTGCACCCATTTTATTTGGAACAATGGAAATGTGCAGCGTGCAATAAGCTGATAATGAAAATCGAGTCGATTCCCAGAAGAATCCTTACGAGAATTAGCCGTCCCAAAACATTTTTTGTTCAGTTGTTAAATTAGTTCTTGGATTTTTACGTTGCGTCAGCCGCACAGGGTCACCCAGGACGATGTTCAACGGGTAGGCCTACAAGACGCCCAAATAAAAACTTCAGTTTTGGTTTTTGTTTTGTTTTAAAGTAGTCAGATGATTTACATCAAATTTCGAAAATGATTTTTTATTTGTTGTTGTTGTTGTTGTTGTTGTTTTTATTTGTTTGTTTGTTTGTTTTGTTATGGCTGTTTTGTTTCAAAGGGGTTCTTTGATTTATGTGGGATTTAGAAAATGGGTTGTTTCTTAGTGCACCTAATGACCCAACTGGCGTGTTGTGCCTGTACACCCGCCCCACGCTAAACTTCAAAGTGGCCGCGGTATGCGTCAGAGCGGATGTGACGTACATCCGCGAAACGGTAGTTTAGGAGAATTCGGCCCTCGGTTTGCCTTGACTGGACCTAGCTGTGACAGATTACTTTGTCGTGACTCGTCCTGAGTAACATGTCGAGGAGGCCTAACTGACGATCAGTTTTATCGTGACTGGACTTGGCTATGACATATTAGTTTGTCGTGACTAGTTCTGAGTAACGGACGACCATGTCGAGGAGGCCTTGCTGTGAAAGATCAGTATGTCGTCACTGGACTTAGCTATGACAGCAGTTTGTCGTGACTAGTTCTGAGTAACGGACGACCATGTCGAGGTGGCCTTGCTGTGAAAGATCAGTATGTCGTCACTGGACCCAGCTATGACAACAGTTTGTCGTGACTCGTCCTGAGCTACAGACGACCATGTCGAGAATTGTGACTGGACCTAGCTGTGACAAATTAGTTTGTCGTGACTCGTCCTGAGTAACATGTCGAGGAGGCCTAACTGACGATCAGTATGTCGTGACTGGACCTAGCTATGACATATTAGTTTGTCGTGACTCGTCCTTGGTAACAGAAGATTATGTCGAGGTGTCCTAGTTCTGAAAGATCAGTATGTCGTGGATGGGCCTAGATATGACAGATTAGTTTGTCTTAACTCGTCCTTAGTAACAGACGACCTTGTCTGTCGTGACTGGACCTAGCTATGACAACAGTTTTTCGTGACTCGTCCTGGGTAACAGACGACCATGTCGAGAAGCGTGATTGGACCCGGCTATGACAGATTACTTTGTCATGACTCGTCTCGAGTAACAGACGACCATGTTGCGGGGGCCTAACTGACGATCTGTTTGTCGTGACTAGGCCTAGCTGTGACAGATCAGTTTGTCGTGACTCGTCCCGAATAACACGCGACCATGTCGAGGAGGCCTGGCTGACTATACGTGCAGGGTGGCTTGAAACGGAAGTGTGCTTTCACCCTTGACTGATTGAGTGCAAGCTCAAGTCTTAATGCGCATGTCCAATGACCCGGCGCTGACAGCAACAACATGAAAAAATCGAAACAGGAGAGCTCGACAACGGTCAAAGAGAACAAGGCCCAGCAACGTAGTTCAAACCGAGCTGTGTACATACGGAACTGTACATCTCTGAGCATTGCTGATCCTCAATTTCCGCCGCGAGTCGTGTAGTCACTTCCACTAACCGTGACTTCCGGTTAAGCGGAAGCGGCTTCGTTGGAAGTGTCAACACCACTGAGTGTGGGATGCTTTTAGAGTCATTTCGTATCCCTGCTGTGCCGTGCTACCTACAACTTTGTTTTCTTGCGTGCCAGAGAGGCGCGTGCATCAGCCCAAACATGGTATTAGTAAATGGATTTTGGTCGTGGGCTGAATTAGGCCTTCAGTCTTGTTGAATGTACGTCAAAGAACCATTCCTAGCATTGATCTGTTTTTGTCAGTTTGGGCTCTCAGACCTCACAGTGGCCGCAAATAAATCGCAAACATTTTTAATGGATATATATTAATAAACTGGTACTACTACTGCAGTAGCAGTAACACGATAGGCCTTATGTTCCAGCCGTGTACGTCTGTGTAGGACCAATGTTCCAGCCGTGTACGTATGTATAGGCCCTATGTTCCAGCCGTGTACATATGTATAGGCCCTATGTTCGAGTCGTGTATGTATGTATGGGCCCTATATTCCAGCTGTGTTTGTATGTATGTATGTATGTATGTATGTATGTATGTATGTATGTATGTATGTATGTATAGGCCCTATGTTCCAGCTGTGTACGTATGTATAGGCCCTATGTTCAGCCGTGTACGTATGTAGGTGTAGGCCCTATGTTCCAGCCGTATATGTAGGCCCTATGTTCCAGCTGGAACAGCTGTGTACGTATGTATAGGCCCTATGTTCCAACCGTGTACGTACGTAGGTGTAGGCCCTATGTTCCAGCCGTGTACGTATGTATAGGCCCTATGTCCCAGCTGTGTACGTATGTATAGGCCATATGTCCCAGCTGTGTACGTATGTATAGGCCCTATGTCCCAGCTGTGTACGTATGTATAGGCCCTATGTCCCAGCTGTGTACGTATGTATAGGCCCTATGTTCCAGCCGTGTACGTATGTATAGGCCCTATGTCCCAGCCGTGTACGTATGTATAGGCCCTATGTCCCAGCTGTGTACGTGTGTATAGGCCCTATGTCCCAGCTGTGAACGTATGTATAGGCCCTATGTTCCAACCGTGTACGTATGCATAGGCCCTATGTCCCAGCTGTGTACGTATGTATAGGCCCTACGTCCCGGCTGTGTACGTATGTATAGGCCCTATGTCCCAGCTGTGTACGTGTGTATAGGCCCTATGTCCCAGCTGTATACGTATGTATAGGCCCTACGTCCCAGCCGTGTACGTATGTATAGGCCCTATATCCCAGCTGTGTACGTATGTATAGGCCCTATGTTCCAACCGTGTACGTGTGCATAGGCCCTATGTCCCAGCTGTGTACGTATGTATAGGCCCTACGTCCCAGCTGTGTACGTATGTATAGGCCCTATGTCCCAGCTGTGTACGTGTGTATAGGCCCTACGTCCCAGCTGTGTACGTATGTATAGGCCCTATGTCCCAGCTGTGTACGTGTGTATAGGCCCTATGTCCCAGCTGTGTACGTATGTATAGGCCCTACGTCCCAGCTGTATACGTATGTTTAGGCCCTACGTCCCAGCTGTGTACGTATGTATAGGCCCTATGTCCCAGCTGTATACGTATGTTTAGGCCCTACGTCCCAGCTGTATACGTATGTATAGGCCCTATGTCCCAGTCGTGTGTCAGCCCTGATATTAACCCTCTGTGGTGGACTTGGCTCAAAGCACCAACTAACTTAAATTCCAGCCGTGTGCCTATGAATAGGCCCTATGTTCCAGCCGTGTACGTATGTTCCGTCCCTGTCGAAACGTTCTCTACAACACTGGCCGATTATTCCATCAATGAAAACTAGAGATGTCATCCTTTCCAGTGATACCCAGTTTGGCCGTGAACCCTTTCAGGAGCCTATCATTATCAGCCTCATTACGGCGGTTATGGCCCCTGCCCGCAAGGTTACGTAGGCTACAACCCATCCCGATACGTGAAGTAATGGAACGTGACCAGGCGTAGAAACCGTTTTCGTGTTCCTTGCCCGCTTAGAGCACGAGCCACTCGGATGACCCGAACTAATCAATGCCGCTATGCACAGCGCGACCCCCCCCCCCCCCCCCCCCCCCCCCCCCACACACACCCACACACACCCGTTACTCACAAATGCTAGGGATTTGACGAGCTGCGTCTACGTGTCATAGTTACAAAAACGCCAGGAAGGCGCTGTGTCTCAATTAACCCACAGCACGTAATCCGGTACGCCAGAAAAACGCCAATGAAAGTCAATTGATTTGTGTTTTTTGTTGTTGTTTTGTACTCTCTCTCTCTCTCTCTCTCTCTCTCTCTCTCTCTCTCTCTCTCTCTCTCTCTCTCTCTCTCCCTTCTTCTTGTTTTTTGTTTGTTCTTGTTGTTTTTGTTTGTTTGTATTTTGTTGTTGTTTTCTGGTCGAATCCCATTATCCACTCTTTTTTCGTTTCTGTTTGCCTTTTAATTTTCTACGCATCAAACGAAAGAACTGTAGGTACACGACCTGTACTGTAAGTACCAGCTGAAGTGCACCTGACAAAATGAAACTGTCGAGGTCCTTACTGTGTATATATATATATATATATATATATATATATATATATAGAAGAGAGAGAGAGAGAGAGAGAGAGAGAGAGAGAGAGAGAGAATACCTGCATAGGTTTTTGATTTATTGTGGCTTTTTAAAATACTGCTTCCTTCTGTGGTTAAAAAGGAAAAAGACAAAGTGCAATGAACAGAGACTGTGTTTCCATTAACAACCCTGTTGACCCATTGTCAATATTTTAATACTCCTAATGTTCGGAATTTCCGTTTCTTGCTAATGGTTTTGGGGTGACAGACTCGCTTTCGATTATCGTCTGATCAACCAGAAGACTGATGGTTCCTGGATACATTTCACACTCGGAGTAGGTTGTCGCGCTAACGTGCAACTAGGAACAGACTGTCGCGCTGATCTGACCCCTCTCCCAACCCCAACTCCCCCCACCCCACCCCCACCCCCCACCTAATACCCCCCCCCCCCCCTCCCCCGTGCCCCCCCCCCTCCCCACTGTCCTACCCCTCTTCCTCTTTCAGATATGTTGCATACCATGAGGTGTTATTTTCTCTAATGCACGTCTGACGTTGTGCTTGCATACCTTGAGGTTTTATTTTCTCTAATGCGCGTCTGACGTGCTTTTGTTTCCATCCAGCTTCTGGTGCTGCCTCCGCCTGCCGTTTTTCGCCCTTCGTTTTCCTGGTTCTTTGGCTTTGCTGGTAATTGTGTCGGGCGTAGAATTGTGTTTGCCGCTGTTGCCTGGATCCCAGTGACAAACAGATTGCTCCCCCTCCCCCCCATCCCCCCCCCACCCCCACCCCCACCCCCCACCCCACCCCACCCCTCACCCCCACCACCCCAGTCCCTGTTCCCCCGCGCAGTCGGGGTTTGTTAAAGGCACACTCCGGAGCACCGCTTTCCAGCACCTTCCCGGCTCCGGACTCTGCCAGAATTAGAGGGTGTAAGTAAACATGGTGCTTAGCGTCCACAGAAACCATAAGGCTTATTAGGGACGGGGAGAAGGGGGGAAGGGGGTATGGAGGTGGGGGGAGAGGGAGACTATATATACCTATCGCTACACTGTCACCACCAGAATGACTTCTGCATTAAGATGGGCAGCGATGAGAGCCATTTTAATGTTTCATTAATTGTGAGGGACAAAGTCACAAGACGTGTCCACAGACCACAACCTTTTTGAAGAGAAAGGAGAGCCGAAGCGGTATCGAACCGAGGTCCTTCCGCTTACCAGCCTACCGCCTTACCGCTAGGCCAAACCGGCTCTCATTAGAGGATGTACCTCTGGTGGAGTTTATGTACCTCGTATTTACACGCATGCCAGGTGAGAGTTACCTTAGGCGACTCGGGCCTTTTGTTGTCGTGCTTGTGTTACGTATTTCGAGCGCTAATTACCTCCCTTACGTGTTGATTCTGCCAGAAATGCTTACGCCACTGAAGGGGCACTCTTTATCTTCGCGCAGCTGTCAGCGCCCTCCGAAAGGTCTGGGTAGTAAAAAGTTTGCGGAAGCAGCACAGCGTCCAAGCGCGCACGTAAACATGAGGCGCGTTCGCCTCGGGTAAGAAAAAGAGTTCCATCTCGATTCAGACAATTCTGGTTTTATTTATGACGGCGTAAGCAACGTGCACGGTTATAAAAGAAACGCCTGCTGTAAGTTGACTTGCCAGTTACAAACTGACTGCCATTTGAGCTCCAGCGAAAAACTGTTCGTTAGCTGACAGTTTTGGGGAGACCTTGGGCGTAATCAATTATGGCAGAGGTTGGAGGAAGGATGTGGTGAACTAGTGCTTGGAGTTTGTTAAAGGCTGGGTCCCTTGGCGCCGCAGGGAGCAAGCGAGAGGAGTGGGGATGCTGCTGCAGCCACATCGGGATGGAGCCTTCACCGACCGCGTTGAAGCTTCGCCTCTGCAAACAGTACCACAACAAATGACAAATTTAACTCAGATTTCAAATTCTGTCTTCTTTCTTTTGCCAACATCCCCCCCCCCCCCCCCCCCCCCCCCCACCCCCCCCCCCCCCCTCCTCTTTCCTCTCTCTCTCTCTCCTTCACTCCGCCCGTTTTCTTGGGGCGCCGGTGTGTGTGTGCGAGAGAGAGAGAGGAGAGAGGAGAGAGAAGGAGAGGGTTGTTTTGGTGTGTGTGTGTGTGTGTGGGGGTGTGGTGGTGTGGTGTGTGTGTGGGGGGGGGTGCATGCGTGTGTGTGTGGTGTGGTGGTGGTGTGTGTGTGTGGTGTGTGTGTTGTGTGTGTGTGTGTATGTGTGTGGGGTATGTGTGTGTGTGTATGTATGGGTGTGTGTGTGTGTGTGTTTGGGGTGTGTGTATGTGTGTTTTTTGGGTGTGTTTGGGTGTATGGTGTGTGTGGTGTGGTGTGTGTGTGTGTGTAGTTTTGTGTGTGGTTGTGTGTGTGTGTGTGTGTGTGGTGTGTGTGGGGCTTTGTGTGTGTGTGGGGTTTTGTGTGTGTGTGTGGGGTGTGGTGTGGGGTTGTGTGTGTGTGTGTGTAAGTGTAAACGAGACGAGGCAGTAAAGCTTTGGTGGCGCCGGACAGACCTCATTGTGCAAAGTTTCCAGTTCGGTGCGTTTCCTTGGGTAGTTAATCAGTAATGGAGATCTGTGCGGACGCGCGCGCCTATACACACACGAAAAAAGAACAGAGAGATAGATAGAGAGAGAGAGTTAGGTTGCTAGTTCTTGGATTTGATTATCCAGTCAACAGCACCTCAGGACGAAACTGAAAGAGAGATATTGGAAAAAAGAAAGAAAATGAACATAATGGAAGGAAAGAAAGCCTCAGTGAAGAGAAAAAGAATTGGGGGTGGGGGGTGGGGAGGGGGGATGGAGGGGGGATGGAGGGGGGGGGAACAGACATATGCAAACAGAACAAAAAGAAAAAGAAACAAAGATGGAAAGAAAGAAAACGAATAAATGCATCACGGTCGCTATTCTACAGTTTTGCAAAACGAACGTCTTGTTATTTCTGATTTAAAGACCGAGTACGAAGAAAGACAGAAAAAGAAGTAAAAGGAACAGAACAAGAAGAAGAAGAAGAGAACAAAAGAGCATCAACAGCAGCATGTTTCCTACAGCCGTCAGTTTTGTGCCGCCGTAAAGACAGCTAGTAGTCCACATTGTTAGCAGCAGCGCCGGAACACACAGGCATTTCGCAGGAGGTATTACAATACATGCAAGAACTTTGCAGGCCAGGCAGCATCGATCCTTTCTAGCTTCTAGCTTTTTTTTAATGAATTGCTTGTCAATCTCGAGCGACATGGACATTTCCGTGGAAGACATTTTTTGTCACACACCGAGTCCGGAACTGGTGGCTTTTAGCGGCTGATCCGACATCGTATCAAAGGAAACACATTCGCCCTCCATGCATAACACCGCGTCAATTGCGCTATGAACACGAACCTTCCCGTTCATTCCCGGCACACACCCGTTACTTGGGTGCCAGCCACTGAGTCTAGCTCGGTGGTGCCAGCTCATCATGTATGGGTGGCTGAGCGGTTCAAACCCAAATCTTACACTTGGCTTCACAGCGCCGCTTCGAAAAATGCGTTATCAACACGAACCTTCCCGTTCATTCCCGGCACACACCCGTTACTTGGGATCCAACTCATGGGTAGCTGAGCGGTTCAAACCCAAAATTACACTTGCCAGCGTAACACCGTTAACAACTGCGCTATGGGCACGATCCTTCCCATTCATTCCTGGCACACTCCCGTTACCACACTCCAAGCACCGCTTTACGGCACCTTCCTCCAGACTCTGCCAGATTTGGTTACTCCAATGAAAGGGGAACTCTTTATCGCCGCGCAGCTGTCCACCTACGCTGCCGTCAGCGCCCTCCAAAAGGTTTGGGGGTAATAATAAGACTGTGGAAGCAGCATAGCGTCCAAGCACGCACGTAAATATGAGGCACGTCCGTCTCGGGTAAAGAAAAGAGTACCGTCTCGATTCAAACAACTTTGGTTTTATTTGTACTGGCGTAAGCAACGTGGACGGTTATAAAAGAAACACTTGATATAATCTGAGTTTTTTGTCACAAACTTACTGCCATTTGAGCACCAACGAAAACCTGTCCGTTAGCTGACAGTTTTGGGAGACCTATGGCAGTGGTTGGAGGAAGGATGTCGTGAACCAGTGCTTGGAGTTTGTCCCGTTACTTGAGTGTCAGATCTGCCTGTATGGGTGGCTGGGCGGTTCAAACCCAAATCTTACACTTGCCGGCGTAACACCGCTTAGAATTTCGCTATGAACACGCTCCTTCCCATTCGTTCCTTGCACACTCCTTTGCTCGAGTGCCAGCGCAGCGTGTATGGGTGGCTGCACGGTTCAAACCCAGATTTTATACACTTGCCGGCAAGAACTGTGCAGCGCTTCACACTCAGTCGATCTTGCCAGCCAAGAAGTTGGCCAGTCGTTATCCGACGACTGGTCACGTGGCCTAGCTACTGTTATGCGGGACGGTGATTCATTTCGCCAGCAGTAACTCCGTGAAGTTGTGCATTAGAAGTTAGTCGGCTTTAGTGCGGATAATCATTAGCGCTATATAAAAGCGATCAACAAACAACAACATTAGAAAGCACTGCAGGGGTTGAAAGTCAGTGCCAAACGCAGAGACGGGTAATGACGCAAAAGCCACTGTCACCTGGGAACAGCGGGCGACTTTACGAGGCGAGATAAACGTGCCGTCAGGGGCAACAACAAAAATATTGCTTATCAGAGTCGTGATGCTGTTATACAGAAGCACACTGTTGTTGTTTCTTTCTTTCTTTCTTTCTTTCTTTGCGGGGCGGGTTTTTGTTGTTGCTGTTGTAGTTGGGGGTGTGTGTGTTATTTTGTTTTTTGTTTTTTGTTTTTTTTGGGGGGAGGGTTAGGGGGGAGGGGGGGGGGGCGAATTTTCTGACAAACTCCTATTATTAACACACAAGGGAGTTAATTAGCGTTCGAAAGACGTCACACAAGCGCAACTACAAAGACCCTGAGTCGCCTACGGTAACTCTCACCAGGCATGCGTATAAATACAAGGTACATAAACTCCACCAGAGCTACATCCTATTAATTCTGTTCTGTTGGTAACCCCGCTATGAAAATTATACTAGCCTACTTGCAGTGTTCTACAGTGTCTTGGAATGCCTTTCAAAATCAGTCCGTTCTTTCTATGTCCTTGACCTTTATGACCTTGCCCCTTCTGACGTGGCAGATTATAACTGGGCGACGTGGGGTGAGTGGAGCGCCTGCAACGCCACCTGTGGCGGCGGCCAGAGGTCAAGGTCACGACGGTGCGTGGACAGTGTGAGCGGAAGTCGGGACCAAAGCCGGTGCACGGGGAACGGCGAACAGACAGAGTCCTGCAACACGCACACCTGTGCAAGTACGTGATAGTGAATACTGCAATGATTGTGTGTGTGGGGGGGGTGGATGGGTGGGTGGCCGGGTGTGTGTGTGTGTGTGTGTGTGCGTGGTGTGCGTGTGTGTGGTGTGTGTGTGTGTGTGGGGGGTGGGTGGTGTGGGGGGGTGCGGGTGTGTGTGTGGTGTGTGTGTGTGTGTGTGTGTGTGTGTGTGTGTGTGTGCGTGCGTGCGTGTGTGTGTGTGTGTGTGTGTGTGTGTGTGTGTGTGTTTGTGTGTGTGTGTGTGCTGGGTTCGGGAGCAGGGATGAGGCTGCACTTTGTGGATAACTTATGTCAACGACTGATTGTTGGGGGAGTGTACAATGCTGAACCTTTCATTCACTCGAAACAACGCTTGTTTTCACTTCCGTGGCTCAACAGGGATGAATGTCTACGTCAAAGCCATTGTGGGAGTGCTTTTTGTTTGGGCCAGGAAGAAGACTGTTTGGCCCTCGAGTCATACAGCCCCGCAATCCTTTTATCGCTATTTTTTCTCTCTCCCCTACCCCCCCCCCCCCCCACCTCCCCCACCTCACCGCCCTCTCCCGACCCCTACCCCCTCTTACCCACAACCCTTCTCGTTAACACCCATTGATTTGGCTGTAAATGGGACAGGAAGCCAGTTGCGTTGTATGGGGAAGAGTTGTTAAGAGAAAGCGGTATTGAATGACTGATCAGATCATTGTTAAAAACAGTAAGTAACCTGATACCAGTATATAACGCCCAGTCAAACGTGCTGGTTATATATATATAGAGAGAGAGAGAGAGGGGGGGGGGGGAGAGAGAGAGAGATCATGGCCGCGATGCTAGTAACAGATGCCGTAACAAACTCAACACAAGTCAAGAGAAATAGGGATCGTTAGTATTCCCTGTTGCATTTTGTTTGCTGCCAAATGTGATGAAGTAAATCCCCAAAACGCAAAAGGTTAAATAGAAAGAAAAAAGCACAGCTTTTCCAACCTGGCGATCGAGTAAAACCACGTACTAAAGAAGTTTAAGCCAGGTTGGTACTTAATGAGATTTGAGATTGTCCTGTCCGTCTCTTCCTTGTCTGTGTTGACTATATGTGTCTTGACGCGTGAATCCAAATTGCTTGAATGGTTTCTGGGTCTTCAGTAATACGTGGGGTGGTGTCGGTCTGTATGAATGTTCGTTTTCTCCTCAACAGTAGCAGCTGTCGGTAACGGCAGCATCGAGCAGCCATAATGCATACGGTGTTCAGGGTGCTTAAACGTAGAAAATGTGTCTTTAACTTTAAACGTGCTTAAACGTAGAAAATGTGTCTTTAACTTTAAACGGGGCTTTAACGTAGAAAATGTGCTTTAACGTAGAAACGTGTGTCTTTAACTTTAAACGTGCTTAAACGTAGAAAATGTGTCTTTAACTTTAAACGTGTCTTAACACGTCAAAAGAAAATGTGTCTTTAACTTTAAACGTGCTTAAACGTAGAAAATGTGTCTTTAACTTTAAACGTGCTTAAACGTAGAAAATGTGTCTTTAACTTTAAACGTTTTTAAACGTAGAAAATGTGTCTTTAACTTTAAACGCGCGTAGGGCCGCTGGACGGTCCTATCTGCCCTTCACGCATGCCGACATTTTCAGGTCGTCAGCATTTAGAAGATAAACGCGGTTAAAGGGGCTGTTTGCCTTTCATACATATTGGCCCTGAACTTGCCTTTTCTGACGTGGCAGATTATAACTGGGAGACGTGGGGTGAGTGGAGCGCCTGCAACGCCACCTGTGGCGGCGGTCAGAGGTCAAGGTCACGACGGTGCGTGGACAGTGTGAGCGGAAGTCAGGACCAGAACCAATGCACGGGGAACGGCGATCAGACAGAGTCCTGCAACACGCACACCTGTGCAAGTACGTGATAGGGAATGAACAGTGTGGTGCAGTATTCGCTGGGCTGCACTTGTCGTTGAATGTAATTAGACATGTCATACTCGTTTTGACTTTGGTTGTCGATTTGAATGTTTATGTCGAACAAATTCCTGTTCAGAAATATCGTTTGGGCCGATAATGAACACGTGTTCCTATCGAAGGTGTCTGTGAATTAGGAACTAGTGACAGTTTGTGATTGTAAGGGATGTCTGGCCATATGTGGAGAAATTAAAGGCCAGACACCAAGTTTTTTTTACTATTATCACATCAAGAACAAGTTACTTTTGATTTTTACTCTTCTACCAAGGACGATTGTCTTGTGCTGACCTGTTTTTAACTCGACGAGAACTGAGAAAGACGAGCAAAAAGGCAAAGGTTGTTAAACGCAAGAACAAATTCAGATCTGATAACACGTTTACGACACTGACTAGCACAAAGCTAGTTGTTGTTTGTTTGTTGTTGTTGTTGTTGTTGTGTGTGTGTGTGTGTGTGTGTGTGTGTGTGTGTGTGTGTGTGTGTGTGTTAAGATCAATCCTTCATCTGACGATTTCATGGGTTTGCCGATCGTGACATCACTCTTTGTGACTTGTCAGATTATAACTGGGAGACGTGGGGTGGTTGGAGCGTCTGCAACGCCACCTGTGGCGGCGGTCAGAGGTCAAGGTCACGACGGTGCGTGGACAGTGTGAGCGGAAAGACCGAGCAAAGGCAAGGGGAAAAGGGGAACAAACCCGATCCCGATAACACGTTAGACCTGTGCAAATTTCGTGATAGTTTTTTGGTGTGTTGGGGGGGGGGGGGGGGGGGGGGGGGGGTCTGCACTTTGTGGATAACACCAGTGACTGATTATTGGGGGCGTGTGCACAGTCTCACTTTTCATTCACTCGAGACAACGCTTGTTTCGACTTCCCGGAGGGTCAACAGGGACGACGGTTTACGTCAAAGCCATTGCTGCCAGTGCTTTTTGTTTGGGCCAGGAAGAAGACTGGGTCTCGTGCGTGTCATCCAGCCCCGCTATCCTTTTACTGGCTTTTTTCCCCTTTTTTCTCTTCTTCTTCTTCTTTTTTTTTTCTTTTTCTTCTTCTCTCATTAGCACTCATTTAAGTGGCTGTAAATATGACTGGAAGCCATCGTCTTTCTATGGGAAAGAACTTTCAAGGAAAAATCATTGTTCGATACTAAACAGATCATCGGTAACAGTAATAAGCAACGTGATGTCAGTTAATAACACCAGTCAACCGTGCCGGTTACATCATGGCGATGCCAGTAACTGATGCCGTAATAAAATCGATAAAAATCAAGAAAAATGGTGATCCTGTTGCATTTTGTTCCAGTCAGATATGATAAAGTATTTTCAAAACACACACAAGGTTCTAACATTTTAATAAGACAAAACAGAGAATAAATGCCGTAACAAAATCGACAGAAGTCAAGAGAAATAGTGGTCTTCAGCATTTGATGCATTTCGTCTTCCAATCAAATTGGAGTATCAGAAGAAATCAAGAGAAATAGTGATCTTTATATTCCTTGTCTCATTTTATCGCCAATCAAATGTGAGCATCACTTTGCTCTTTCTGACGTGCAGTTTATAACTGGGAGACGTGGGGTGATTGGAGCGTCTGCAACGCCACCTGTGGCGGCGGTCAGAGGTCAAGGTCACGACGGTGCGTGGACAGTGTGAGCGGAAGTCGGGACCAGAGCCGGTGCACGGGGAACGGCGAACAGACAGAGTCCTGCAACACGCAGATCTGTGCAAGTACGTGATAGTGGTGGCTACTGCTATGAGTGTGTGTGTGTGTGTGCGTGTGTGTGTGTGTGCGTGTGTGGGTGTGTGTGTGAGTGTGTGTGTGTGTGTGAGTGTGTGTGTGTGTGTGTGTGTGTGTGTGTGTGTGTGTGTGTGTGTGGCTGTCTGTCTGTCTGTCTGGCTGTCTGTGCGTCTGTATGTGTCTGTCTTTGTGTCTGTGTGTTGTGTCTGTGTGTGTTGGATGGGGGTGGGGGTGGGACTGCACTTTGTGGATAATATCATGGACTGATTATCTGTTGCAATTTCATTTCGCGCGAAACGTTTGTATTGACTTCCGTGGGTCAACAGGGACGAAGGTTTACGTCAAACCATTGCTGTCAGTGCTTTTTTGTTTGGGCCAGGAAGAAGACAGTTTCGCTCTCGGGTCATACAGCCCCGCTATCCTTTCATTGGCTTTCTTCTTCTTCTTCTTCTTCTCCTTCTTCTTCTTCTTCTTCTTCTTCTTCTTCTTCTTCTTCTTCTTCTTCTTCTTCTTCTCATTACCACCAGTTGATCTGGTGTAAACATGTCATGAAGCCAATGTCTTAGTATGTGAAAGACTTGTCAACCCAAATCCGTGTTCAATCGCTAAACAGTCCAGTATAAATAGCCGTACGTACCTTGATACCAGTATACAACGCCGAGTCAGCCATGTTGCTGACGCATGTAACAGATACCGGAACAGAATCAATAGCAGTTAGGAGAAATAAGGATCTTTAACATTTCTCAGTGTCACTTTTTTTTTTAGCAGTCAAAATGTGATGAAATATCCTGACGTTGCTCTTTCCCCTGACGTGGCAGATTATAACTGGGAGACGTGGGGTGATTGGAGCGTTTGCAACACCACCTGTGGCGGCGGTCAGAGGTCAAGGTCACGACGGTGCGTGGACAGTGTGAGCGGAAGTCAGGACCAGAGCCAGTGCACGGGGAACGGCGAACAGACAGAGTCCTGCAACACGCAGATCTGTGCAAGTACGTGATAGTGAATACTGCCGTGATTGTGTGTGTGTGTGTGTGTGTGTGTGTGTGTGTGTGTGTGTGTGTGTGTGTGTGTGTGTGTGTGTGTGTGTAACAAGAGCATTGAATACTGACATTGAAAACGTAGCACACTTGCTTACTGACGCTGAGAACGTTTCTTGTATGGCATTCGACCATGACAATATGAAGAAAAGGGCTAAGCCAGAACAGTCCGAATTCAAGTCAATTTTACGTCTAGCCTGTGGTTTGATGATCATAATCTTGGTGTTTGTGACGTGGCAGATCATTACTGGGAGATATGGGGTGAGTGGAGCGCCTGCAACGCCACCTGTGGCGGCGGTCAGAGGTCAAGGTCACGACGGTGCGTGGACAGTGTGAGCGGAAGTCAGGACCAGAGCCGGTGCACGGGGAACGGCGAACAGACAGAGTCCTGCAACACTCAGACCTGTGCAAGTACGTACGTGATAGTGAGAGATATGGCATCAGAGTATTTCCTGTGTCACACTTCTCGTTCACTGTTGGCCAAGTAATACTCGTTTTCACTTCGATGGTCGACGGAGGTGTCTAACGGTTTTCTGATTCGAGATTTCGTACGGACCAGGAAGCGGACATCTTCTTCAGCTGTGTGTCAACTAAGTAGAACGGAAATATAAAGCATACATCCTCACACCCACATACACTACCCCATGACACCCACCGCCCCGCCACCACCACCACCACCCTACACACACACACACACACACACACACACACACACACACACACACACATATACACATACATCACATATATATACATATATATATATATATATAATATATATATATATATATATATATATACACACAACACACACACACACACACACACACACACACACACACACACATACCACACACATACACACACACAACACACATGCACACACACACACACACACACACACACACACACACACACACACACACACACACACACCACCACCACACACCACCACCACCACCACCACCCCACCACCACCACCACCACCACCACCACCACCACCACACCACCACCACCACCACCACCACCACCACCACCACCACCACCACCACCACCACCACAGGGTCACTTATTTTAAGGGCAGCTGAAAAGCCATTCGTTAATGTTATGCAGTTTCTGAAATGAAAGCCACAAATGGCGTCCGCTGAACACATTTTACGTGTTTGCAGTTAGACGTCAATACTATCCGCTATTCATCTTGCCCGTGGTTTGGCGATCATCACTTTGCTCCCTCTGACGTGGCAGATTATAACTGGGAGTCGTGGGGTGTGTGGAGCGCCTGCAGCGCCACCTGTGGGGGCGGTCAGAGGTCAAGGTCACGGCGGTGCGTGGACAGTGTGAGCGGAAGTCAGGACCAGAGCCGGTGCGGCACGGGGAACGGCGAACAGACAGAGTCCTGCAACACGCACACCTGTGCAAGTACGCGATAGTGGTGGATACTGCTACGATCGTGTGTGTGTGTGTGTGTGTGTGGTGTGTGTGTGTGTGTGTGTGTGTGTGTATGTGAGAGAGAGAGAGAGAGAGTGTATGTGGCGCGGGGGGGTGGGGGGGGGGGGGGGGGGGGGGGGCAAGAGCTTGCAATACATTAACTTTGAAAAGGTAGCAGACTTGTTTACTGACGCCGAGACCGTTTGCTGTATGGCAATCGATCATGACCGTGTGAAGAAGCGGGCTAAGCCAGAACAGGCCAAATTAAAACCGGTTCTTCATCTTGTACATGGGTTTGACGACCATGACATTGCTGTTTATGACGTGGCAGATTATGATTGGGAGACGTGGGCTGAGTGGAGCGCCTGCAACGCCACCTGTGGCGGCGGCCAGAGGTCAAGGTCACGACGGTGCGTGGACAGTGTGAGCGGAAGTCAGGACCAGAGCCGGTGCGGCACGGGGAACGGCGAACAGACAGAGTCCTGCAACACGCACACCTGTGCAAGTACGTGATAGTGAATACTGCCGTGATTGTGTGTGTGTGTGTGTGTGTGTGTGTGTGTGTGTGTGTGTGTGTGTGTGTGCGTTGTGTTGTGTGGTGTTTTTCTTATTTCTTTTTTCTCTTTCTCTTTGATACGGTTGTTGTTGTTTTGTTTTTTGATTTGGCTTGGTTTTGGTTGTTCATGCGGGGTGTGTGTGTTTTTCCAGGGGGGGTGGGGGGGGGGGGTGGAGGTTGTGGTTGGTTTTTGTTTGTTTAGTTGTGTTGGTTTGGTGTGTGGGGGGGGGGGGAGGGGGTGGTGTTTGGGTTGTGGTGTGTGTGTGTGTGTGGTGTGTGTGGTTGTGTGTGTGTTGTTGTTGTTGTTGTTGTTGTTGTTTTGGGGGGAGCGGGGGGTGGAAGGGATGCGTCGGTTTACTATGAATGATTCACAGCCCACAACAACAACAAAAAACCCGTTATATTGTGATATTATACCCGATCGGACAGCTCTGACTGTTAATCCTGTCAGTAGTGTCAGTTCAGTACAACCTCCTTGATCGCGGCCTTGCGTGTCCTTGCAGCCTTCGACTGGGAGACGTGGGTCCCATGGAGCGCCTGCAGCGCCTCCTGTGAGGGAGGTCGTAGGTCACGGTCACGGCGCTGCATGGACAGCGTCAGCGGAAACGAGGCTCCCGGGGGACCGGCCAGGTGTCCGGGAGATCAGAATGAGGAGGAGGAGTGCAACATGCACAAATGTCCAGGTGAAACGGCGCATTCTCCGGTCCTGTAACCAAACTACTTTCCATGCCGTGCGTCTTAATGAAAATCCTTTCACGTACGAGCACGAAAAAGAAGACAAAAAGGCTGAAGGGCGTCAGATTTCGCACTTTTATTGCCGGTCGTTTGCAAGTGACATCCTGGGGAGTAAAGGGGTTAAAACAAAAAACAAAAACTACCACCACCACAACCACCCGGTGACGTCTTCAACCGTTCTCCTCGTTTCAGAGCCGGAGTGGGAGGACTGGGCCCAGTGGAGCGTTTGCAGCAAGACGTGTGGAAAAGGAGTTCGCACCCGCCTCCGGGTTTGCACGGTGGCCGGGGTGGCCTCCGACAAATGCAGCGGGAGAGACGCGGACAGCAAGGGCTGTTTCACCGTCTGCAAAGTCAGGGGTATGCTGACAGAAGAGGGTTCAAGACCCTGACGATTTTGTTTGTTTGTTTTGAGGTGTGTGTGTGTGTGTGTGTGTGTGTGTGTGTGTGTGTGTGTGTGTGTGTGTGTGTGTGTGTGTGTGTGTGTGTGTGTGTGTGTGTGCGTGCGTGTGTGTGCGTGCGTGCGTGCGTGCGTGCGTGTGTGTGCTTGTGTGCGTGTGCGTGCGTGTGTGTGCGTGTGCGTGCGTGGGTGCGTGTGTTTGCGCGTGCGTGAAGAAAGAAAGCCATATTATATAAGTTATGCTAACTTACCCACAGGACTGACTATAAACGGTCAATTTAACCAAGTTAAATAAAAAGTGGAAAGTGTGATTTAAGCGGAAAGTATGCTGACACAAGAGGGTTCAAGACCCTGACGATTTTGTTTGTTTGTTTTGAACAACGTGTGTGTGTGTGTGTGTGTGTGTGTGTATGTGTGTGTGTGTGTGTGTGTGTGTGTGTGTGTGTGTGTGTGTGTGTGTGTGTGTGTGTGTGTGTGTTGGTCCCCAGGCGTGAGCAAGGTGGAGATGTGCTGCGTTTTAAACACTAGGAGTTTGTTGGTCCCCAGGCATGAGCAAGGCGAAGATGGTGCTGTGTTTGTTGGTCCCAGGCATGAGCAAGATGAATGTGCTGTGTTTTTTAAACACCGGGTGTTTGTTGTTCCCAGGCATGACGTGTTTTTGAACGTCGGGTGTTTGTTGGTCCCCAGGCATGAACAAAGTGGAGATGATGCTGTGTTTTTGGACACCGGGTGTTTGGTGGTCCTCAGGCATGAGAAAAATGGATGTGCTGTGCTTTTAAACACCGGGTGTTTGTTGGTCCCCAGGCATGAGCAAGGTGGAGATGGTGCGGCAGATCACGTCCCAGCTGGACGCGGAGAAGGCGGCCAAGCTGGAGAAGTGGGCCGAGACGACGGAGCACATGCAGGAGAACATCTTCGTCGCCAAGAACCTCAAGAACTACACCATGGCCGGCCACGTCATCGTCACGCACGACGTCGCCTCCCTCATCGTCTGCGTGCTGAAGTGCATGTCCACGGAGGGCTGCAAGTCGTTCAACTTCCAGTTCCAGGCGAAGGACGTCCAGCTGGACAAGCACGCGTGCGAACTGAACTCGGTCTCCCGCGATGACGCAGTGGGTGACGTCCGAAGACGGGACGGCTACACGCTGTACGACTTCAAAACCTTCGTCCCCTTCGTCGACGACTGAGGCCCGAGGAACAGGGCTCACTCTTGATTGGTTTATTTATTGATTGATTTAGTTACTGGTTTGTGTTGGGTTGGTTGGGGGGGGGTGAGGGGGTGGGATGGCTGGGGTGGAGGAGTGTGTGGGGGATCGGGGGAGAGGTGCTGGGGGGGGGGGGGGTGCGGAAGGGGGGTGGAGGGGGGTTACTAAAGTTGACCGATTTGCGCATATACACGAACGACCTGTGATATATTTCGACTTTCTGATTATCTGTACATGTATGCATTTTTGATCACGTTATTTTCTTGCTTTCTTTATATATATTCTGTATTTATTGGGGGGGGGGGGGGGGAGCGAAGTAACTTTTTCTTGTCGTCACTCGAAGCTGTGACCCTGGTCAATTTAAATCTACTTTGTGTTTCTTGCATGGCAGATGATGATAGCCCTAGTTACGGTAGGCGACTGAGGACAGTATTGTTGTCTCCCAGAAACGGAACGACACTCCAAGGGAACGGAGGCCCGAAATCAGTGGCCCGAAAACCTGGAAAAGGTACGTTCGTCTCCATCTGGCAGGCTTTATATTTGGTGCAATTGTCTCCAGCTGCAGGCATCATTTGGTGCAGTTGTCTCCAGCTGCAGGCTTCATTGGTGCAATTGTCTCCATCTGCAGGCTTCATTAGGTGCAATTGTCTCTTGGTGCAATCGTCTCCATCTGCAGGCTTCATTTGGTGCAATCGTTTCCTCGTCTCCATCTGCAGGCTTCGTTTGGTGCAATCGTCTCCTCGTCTCCATCTGCTGGCTTCATTTGGTGCAATCGTCTCCTCGTCTCCATCTGCTGGCTTCATTTGGTGCAATCGTCTCCATCTGCAGGCGTCATTTGGTGCAATTGACTCCGTCTGCAGGCTTCGTTTGGTGCAATCGTCTCCATCTGCAGGCTCCATTTGGTGCAGTTGTCTCCATCTGCAGGCTCCATTTGGTGCAGTTGTCTCCAGCTGCAGGCTCCATTTGGTGCAGTTGTCTCCTTCTGCAGGCTTCATTTGGTGCAATTGTCTCCTTCTGCAGGCTTCATTTGGTGCAGTTGTCTCCATCTGCTGGCTTCATTTGTTGCAATTGTCCCATCTGATGGCTTCATTTGGTGCAATTGTCTCCATCTGCAGGCTTTATATTTGGTGCAATTGTCTCCATCTGCAGGCTTCATATTTGGCGCAATTGCCTCCATCTGGAGGCTTTATAGTGGGTGCAATATAGTGGGTCTCCATCAGCAGGCTTTATATTTGGTGCAATTGTCTCCATCTGCTGGCTTCATATTTGGTGCAATTGTCTACATCTGCAGGCATTGTATTTGGTGCAATCGTCTCTTGGTGCGTTTGTCTCCATCTGCAGGCTTCATTTGGTGCAATCGTCTCCGTCTGCAGGCATCATTTGGTGCAATTGTCTCCATCTGCAGACTTCATTTGGTGCAGTTATCTCCATCTGCAAGCTTTGTTTGATGCAATTGTCTCCATCTGCAGGCTTTATTTGGTGCAATTGTCTCCATCTGCAGACTTCATTTGGTGCAATTGTCTCCATCTGCAGGCTTTATTTGGTGCAATCGTCTCCATCTGCAGGCCTTATTTGGTGCAATCGTCTCCTTCTGCAGGCATCATCAATTGGTTCTTTTGTCGATATTCGTGCGAAAGAAGTACGTTTTCTGCTTCGAATTTGAGCTCCTCTGGGCGAAGCCATAATGGTTCACTCGTTCACTCTTTACCAGTGAAGAGCGGATAAGTGCTGGCTCGTGACGTGTGATACTCTGCCCACACATGCCGGCCTTGTTCATGACGTCACTGATACAGACCGTTAATTTGCCACAAAACGGCGGCACTGACGGTGGCGTTCTCGCGACTGTCCAAACTCTGTTTTTAACAAACAGGAGCAGAAATCGAATGAGAAAAAAAGGAGATAAAAACAAACAAACTGCTGTGTGTTTGTTTTTGATTCCATTCTTATCGATAGGGTTCCTTGACTGAGGCTTTCTTCGCTTCGGTTCCGCTTTGATTCCCGCTGCTGTTTCTTTTCTGTTTCTTTCTGGCACTTTTCTGTTGTGTGGGAATGGACAGAAAGGCCTTGGCGAAGGGCCTGGCGAAGTGGCCGGAAGTACTTCACTTCGCCAAGCTGACTTTGCTCTGTGTATTAAGAAGGTCTTAAAAAAAAAAAAAAAAATTATCAGTGATGATAGGCCCTTGGACTGATGTTCGCATAAACGTCATTATATACACTTTTTGATGATGATGATGATGGCGATGATGATAATGATCATAGTGGTGATGATACGGTAGTCTGTTTATATCAGTAGTGTCTGTAGTGTGTTCATATCAGCAAAAGGGTTATATATATATAGATACAGCCGGTACACTGTAGATGCCAAAATAGAACTGGATCGGCCTCGTGTAAACAAAACATTGTTATTGGTGAACACTGTTTATGATGTATATATATGTCTTTGAGTCATTGAGCACAGTTTGATCCTTCAGCACGACTGGGCGCTAAGTCAGTAATAACGCACATACCTGTGACTGTCTATACTCAGTACGAGATTAAAGGTGACACGAACAGCTCGCGTTTAGTGTTATGCTTTGTCGTTTCGCCGCTTCGGTTTCAGTTCTTGATACACGGTACAATGTGTAGCTTATAAGATCGGGGCCCATATGCATGATGAGTAAACAGACCTCCTAATCGTGTTTATCTTTTAAACGGTGACGACACTGAATGAAAAAATATCGGCATGCGTGAAGGAGATGTCAGTGACCTATGTCAGTGACATCCGACCGGTCTAATCGTGTTTAAAATTATAGACCCCCTCTTCTCTCTCTCTCTCTCTCTCTCTCTTCTCTCTCTCTCTCTCGTCCTCTCTCTCCTCTCCTCTCTCTCTCCCTCCCTCCTCTCTCCTCTCTCTCTCCTCTCTCTCTCTCTCTCCTCTCCTCTCCTCTCCTCTTCTCCTCTCCCTCTCTCTCTCTCTGTCTCTTCCTTCTTCTTCTCTGCTTCCCCTCTCTCTTCTCTCTCTCTCTCTCTCTCTCTCTCTCTCTCTCCTCTCCTCTCCCTTTTTCTCCCTCCCTCCCTCCCTCTCTCTCTCTCCGTCAGTAAAACAGCCTAAATGCCGTATACAAAAAATGACGTCTCCGATGCTGCCGTTTCCTACAAAGGCTACTAGTACTACTGAGGGGACAAAATGAACACTAGCACGGACCTACGCTGTCCCACGTACCACTGAGGATCACGAATTA